>PVIU01013227.1:0-11812 GCA_004026605.1 Ondatra zibethicus | reverse complement strand
CTTATGTGTAATCCTGTGAATTTCTTTAAGGATTTTTATAGGAATATGAGTGAAAATTTGTTTACAGTGCAAAAGCTCCTTCCCAGTGTCTTCAGGAATGCAGAAAATATTTCTGCCTCCCATCAACTTTCAGCTGTGTAGAAATCTTCAGGGAAAGGGGCAGTCCAATAAACTCTTCCATGACAAAAAAGGGTTGGGCATAAATTATGTAGCTGATGTACAGGTAATCAGAGCAGCTGTGAGCTCAAGAGTACATTCTCCAGATCATCCCAGAAGCCTGTGTTTTACACCACTCTTCTCCCTTTCTTACACATTTTTGAACAGTTCTTCTATGGTATTTCCTGAGCGTTGAGTGTCAAAGATGTCCCGTTTATGACTGGGCAAAAATAGTAATTTACTCCCTGTACCTTGATGCATTATGAGTCTCTGCAGGCCCTGTCAGCCACTGTAAAATAAACTTCTCTGCCAAATCCAACAGCCGCACTATTATACAGAAAGAGCAATAGGTGTTAGAAGGCAATAGCAAAACCATGACAGTGGCTTCCCCCAAAGGTCCTAGGACTTCTTTATTCCTGGGATTTTGGCTGGTTTATAGGGTCAGGCATGACAGTCCAAGCAGAAAACAGTTGTTTACAAAAATGTCTGACATTTTAAGTTTCTGGTATGCCTTTAGGTAGAGAATTCTGCAAATATAAGAGGACAGTCAAAGATTTTTAAAAAATCACCTATATGATGACTCTAGTCAAGAGGCAGGTTACTACTCTGTGCTCTTTCATTTCTTTAACTTAACAGTGAGTGGGGCTTCTTTTTATTTCTATAGGATGGAGCTTGAAGATCCTGCCCTAGAGGTTATGATCTATGAGTGATTGAATATTGACCACCTACCAGGTTGTGGTGGCGCACGCCGGTAGGATTTGCTGAATATTGGCCATCTATGAATGAGGTTCCTTCCTACAATAATAATTTACATACTGATTCCTGGCATCAATGGCCCACTAATGAAAATACATAAATTAATATTAAAATAAACAAATGTAAGCCTGGAACAGTGGCATACAACTTTAACCCCCGCAGCGGAAGGTGGATCTCTGTGAGTCAGAGGCCAGCTTGGTCAACATAGTTAGTTACTGGACAATCAGTGCTATGTAGTAAGACCTTGTCCAAAAACAAAGACAACACAAAATAAACAGGCTTACATAGCCCTGTCTGTTCATTTCTGCATTGCCACTGGAGTTTTACAAAAGCATTTCAGCTCTTTAAATTACTATGAGTGTAAATTATGATAAATACAGAAGTTGAAAATAACAAAGGTTGAAAATGTTCTTGATTTACTAGCATGTGAACATCATTTAGTGACACAATATACAATAGAGTATATTGGCTGTTTACTTTTCTGATCATGTGGCTGTCTGGAAGCTGCTCATTGTTAGTGCTCAGCATTATAAGAGGAAATTCCTTTGCCTATCATCACCCCGGACATAAAAATTCAAAACATGGTTTATATAAAAGGTGAACTGTTTCAAACTCCTGAAGTTTAAGAATCATAAATCAAACTTTTGTTAAGTCAGGAACAATTTGTATACTGCTTTTTATTTAAGATATTTTTCTAAATAATTTTTATTTCATAGACATTAATAATTCTTAAGAAAATACAATATTGCCTTAAATGAGTCTAAAGATTTTGGAAATTAAGAAAACATTTTAGTTTCTTTTTTTCTTTAAAAAATTTTTATGCATTATATGTTTATCATGTTTTCTCCCCCTCCAATTTCTCCCAGATTCCTCCCAACTCCCTACCCACACATCTTCATGTTCTCCCTCATAAATAGCACCCCAAAAGAACAAAAATAAAACAAAACCCATGAGACAAAATATAACAAAAAGCCCAGAAATATAACATGGAATTCATTTTGTGTTATTCTACCACTGACTATTAGGAAAAATAAAAGGGAAAGTGGTAAAGTACTAAGGGGACCCTAAGTCTGAACCAAGAGACAGGTTTCCTTGGTTGTGATGGGCTAGGAGAAGGTGGCTCCATTTGGTCCAGTGGCCGGCTCCAGCAGAACTAGGAGTAAGATAGATTTGCTTTATATCTTCTTTCTTGCTGTGGGTCAAGGAAGGAAACATATAGAATTCAAGGCACCCAGGATATAGGCTATTGTGTGCTGCCTGCACATATGTCCCAAAGCTGTCAGTTTTAGAGTGGTTGTATCGTGTATTGACTCTCCATGTTTTTTTAAAAATTAGAAGATATAGAAGGCTTCAGTGTTTATGAGCTTCAACATCTCACTTGGGTCTGCTATAATGTGCTTTGAAATAAGTGTGTGTGTGTGTGTGTGTGTGTGTGTGTGTGTGTGTGTGTGTATGAGAAAGTGGGGGAGAGCGCAGAGAGATCTGGGAAATGAGAAAGAAAGGAGTGGAAAAAAGAATGAAACAAATTAAATCTGAAAAAAATTCTAACTAACATAGTAATTCTGATTTACTTGCAGAACACCCACAGAGCCTGTGGTTGGCAGCCATGGCTAAGAATTCTTGATTAGTAGCAGGTAAGCACAACTTAAGTTTTTGTATTCAACTGCTGTGAATTAACCAACAAGAAGTGAATGGGGTTAGTAAAATGTACGGAAGAGATGGCAGAATGCTCAAGCCTAAGGAAACAGAAGCATTACGAACCCACAGCCAGGCCTCAGGAGGGGGTGGATTGTACGAGCAGGAGAAAGCAGGTTACTGCAAGGAAATGGCTCCTTGACAAAGCAGATCTGCTGCACATGTGTGCTTACAGCTGTCATGACCAAATGCACAACGCCTGTGCAAGGCCAAGGCAGAACAAATGCCAGCATATAGGAGGAGTGAGGAATACAATCCCACCCTAGACATACCCTTCTTCTGTTAGATAGTTTTCCCTAAGAGGACAGTACTTGAATTGACTACTCCGTAGTGGAAGATCATGTATTCCAAAAATTTTGGTCATCACAAATTGGTCTTGAAAGGTAAAAAATCAAAACAAAACACAAAGCATCAAGTTAGGTGGGTAGGGGATGGGGGTTGGACCTAGAAAGAATCTAGCTGATGGGTGAATATGGTCAAACACATTGTACAATTTTTTTAATTAACTAATAACAGAAAAGATAAAAGGAAATTTATACGCATAGAAAACTTGATATTTTAATAACATTATGTCGGAGAAAACTTAATCAAATTAATGGAATCCAAGGGTCCACTTTGGACTGGGTGACAGGTGTGGTAAGAGGGAGAAATAGTCAGGAAACAAATATCACAACTTTGTAACTATACCAACAAGCATTTCCTAGATGACTTTGTTAGTGAGTACAAAGTTCACTGAGACACAGGGTCCTCTCCACTCAGAATATCCACACAGAAGCAGGTGATCCGTAGCATGTCTTTTCCTTAAGTAAAATGGGAAAAGAGGACCAAGGTCAAAGCCTGCTGTAGCCACAACTCACAACTACCATCAGGAAAGTCAAGCAGAGAGGGTCAGAACATCATGCAGGCAGACCAGATAACCTCCCTCACTTTACGGATATGGTTTTAAGGGCATTTGCATAGAAGTTACAACAGTCAGAATAATTAAAAATATTTTAATATGATAATTAAATATGTTACAAAAGAACTTCCAGTTAACAGTCTGCCAGAGGTGGACGTGGACAACTTGAGAAACACAATAAGACTCTTGTTCCAGTTCAGTCATCACAGATGACCAGATGGAAGAAAATATAACTAATCCAATGAAGAAAGGAAACAGCACAAAGGCAGGGCAACACTGAGATGTCATCTTTTCTAATGACATTAAAATCTCTGCTACTGGAATCTCCTGTGTTGTTCTGAAATTGCCTTTAGGAGCTCAAGTGTTGGCTTGAAAGACTGAAGGGTTCGATGAACCCTTTGCATACCTCATTTGTCCTATCACGCGGGGTACTTTCTATCATGAGCCAAAGAAAGTAACCAAAGATGAATGAAGCACAGGAGGAAATTGAAAGGAAGGGACTGAAAAGCTCAAAGAAGAGCTGACATCATCCTTCTCATTTCCAACTGTCAGGTTGCCAAGTCCAGGTTAAGGGTGAAAGGGAGGGCAGAAAAACACAAGAGCTTGGTTTTAATTTACCTTGTGAGAAATACAAATACCTATTAATAAGGTAGGAGTGGGCCAGAGGTGAGGAGAAAGCCATGGTGTTTGGTGTTGGTAAGAAGAAATAAGGAACTATTTCCTCATAATTCATTATACAAGGGTACAGTTTTAATTAAGCAGAATTATTAGAAACCTTTATTGCATTTACATTTTTATTAAATATGGCTTGAGTAACCTGTAGGAATATTTTTCATATATTGGCATAGGGATTTTTGTGGTAGGATTTCAAAATTAATATGTGTAGAGTTTCGTTACCTAAAGGCTTTAGAGTAATTTATATTTAAAGACATGGGTAATATTTAAAGGAACAATCGACTTTTTATATTGATAATTTGATGAGATGAAATTCTTGACCAGAAAATATGAAATAAAGATAAAGTGGACATACCTAAGAATGAAAAACTTAAGCGTATGTGGATTCTAATAATGTGTGTGTGTGTGTTTAGTGTTAGTGTGTGTCTGTACATGTTTGGGTGTATTTGTGTGGGGCATGTATACTTGTACATGAGTATGAGTATAGACATCAGAGAATGGATATTTGTGTCTTTATAAATTTCCACCTTTCTAAAAATTTACTTTTTAAAATATTTCATATATAAATGAAATGTGTTTTTTTTTTTCAAATTTCTCTCCTTGACTCCTTTCTCTCCAATTCCTTCTACACCCTTTCCACCACTTTTGTCTCCCAATTTCCTTATTCCTCTTGAAAGCTACTGGATCTGCTTAGTGCCTCTAGTACATGAATGGCTATAGGGTTGTCAGTGAAGCATTGGTAGCTTGTCAAAAGCTGCATCTTAAGAAAACTGCCTCTTCCATCCTCAGCAATCATCAAATGTTAATAGCATCATAGGGTCTTTCACTGAGCTTATAATTAAGATTTTGGCTAGGCTGGCTGGCCGGGGAGAACTGGTATCTTCTTGTCTTCATCCTCCCTTTCCCCAGCACTGAGATTACAAGCACTACACCTGGCTTTTATAGGTTCTAGAGATCCAAACTCAGTTATTATTACTTACACAAAAAAGCACTGTGACCTTTTAGCTGTCCCTCCAACACTCTAGTTGCTTTTGATATAACATTGAGGAAACTCATGAGATTATTTTCAAAGTCTCCACTTTACCTTGTCCTACTCCCTTCCCCTTCTCTCTTCTCTCTGATTCTCTATCTGCCTCCAACCCTACACGAGCTATTGAGACAAGAAGTTCAAATTGGCTTGAAACTTACTAAGTAATCAAGACTGGCCTGGCACTCATGATTTTCTTGCCTCAGCCCACAAGTGCTGGCATCACAGGCCTGAACTGCCACACTAAACTTAACCCGTCACTGGAAATAATAAGAATTGTATCTTATTGAATTCTAGATTTGATTCAAGTAGAGGCTTTATTCTACTTTTTCATTGTTTCCCAAACCTCTTTCCTTCTTACTTCTCTATAATCCCTTACACTAGTGTCTTTCTCTCTAAACTATTTTACATCTATCTATCTGTCTGTCTCTCTATCATCTAATCTATTCCCATGGTATTGGTGTGGAGGTCAAAGGTCAACCTGTGGGAGTAATTTGTCTCTTTCCTCTATGTGAGTTCCAGGTTTAGTCTTTTCTCACTGGAACATCTCACCATCCCCACAGTGACATTCTTATGCTGCCATCACATAATCCAGTGATTACTGTAAGTCAGTTTGCCTTCTAGACGCAGGGCAATTTACAAGAGATTTGTGAAGTACAGAGTAGACTGAAATTAACACTTTGCTTACTGAAACTTGAGAAATACTACTTAGACAATAATTTATAGTGAGACAAAGGATAAAATAAATCCTATTTGAAAGAAACTAGATGCTGACACATTCTGAATGGATAAATATAAAGTCAAAGGGATAAAGGACTCCCAAATGAAGCCTGCTGATAGTTTGAATTCTTTTCACCAAAGTACCTGCAACATTTTATTTATTTTCTAGCCCCTCTGCGGCATGAAGGAATACTTGATGCTCATTTGCACTTTGTATCTTGTTTTAATATCTGATCCCCCATTTGCTTAAATACATACATTTCCAAAATTTGTTCTCCTATCATCTCAATTAATATTAAAGTTGTAACTAAAACTTCTGCAACTACCATCAATTATATTTTGCTATCATCTCAGCAAAATATCCATTCCTTTTACAGGGAAAACGTGAGCATATCCTTAGTCATATGTGTCCTATATCAACTTGCGAACCTTTTAACTTCTTGTTCATCACAGTTCCTCATCATTCATTTCACACCAGAGCCAGTTTCTGACATTTTTTTTTCCTCATTTTCAGAGCAAAGTGCTTTGGAGCATCTCAGTTAATGTATATTATTTCAGTGGTATTTTGGAAAGGGTCTTGCAATGTCAACTTTTCTGAATAACCAGCCTCATCCTTTGCACTTCACTTTACTTGGGATTTAAAATTATTTCCTGGAGCATGTCTCAGACATTGTCACTTTTCTCACTTGAACCTAACAAGGGCCAGCCGGTGCCCATACTGTGACCTCCCATTTCTTTGACACAGCACATAAATCCTCTAACTCAGTGCCCAACCATAACGCATTCACAATATCTGTGTGCCTGTTTTGGAATCTTCAGCCTAGAATAGATTATTAGGAAGGCATCTCTCCTATTTAGGTCATTATTTCCCCCCAAAATAATATAAGGCTTATCCTAGTTTGTTTTGTGGTAGAATTCACTGTATTTTGTTGAACAAACAATCCTATTGAAAATATAGTCTGGAAATTTCCCATTTTCCCTTTCTGGTTCTTCTTCTCCTTCAATAGAATATCTTGAAAGGCAAAAACAAGTAAAAGCACTCCTAGTTTCAAGGATGCTTTCTTGACAATGGTATAGGGAGGAGGTGAAGTAAGTGGTGATGTGATTGGAGTTAGAAGCATCTTTACACTCCTACATAAGAATTTGCATTGTATCTTGATGAAATTAACAAATTATGGGAAGATAGTGAGCCCTGGCAAGGAAATTGTACTAATTTTTTTTTTTCAGAGAGTGCAGGGCTTGTCTTGTCTCAAGTCTTGGCTAGAGTAGTCTGTGAGGCTGGATCATCTCAGCTAGCCACCTTCAAATTATTATGAGCAGTTTTTAGTTCAAAGCCAATCTTTCCCATTATGTATAGACTGAACAAAAAATAATATAGCTACCTACATCTCCTAGGACTTGACAACCCCAATTTTTCTTTCAGGATCACCTAAAGATACCATATCCCCCAGAGAGTAGGAAGTAAATTTAAGAATATGACACCTACATTCCCAAGAGTTGGGGTGGGTGGTTTTTTTGGTCATTCAATGGATTATGGATATTATATATATGATAGGATAAAAGGGTAGACTATTGAATCTACTCTGAAAAGAAAAAGGGAGGATATAGATATAATAAGATAAAAAATGTAGATTATTGAATCTACTTTTAAAAAGCAACTACTAGTTTTAAATGTTTTACTTTGAATTGGACTTTTGTATATTGTATACAAATTTTGAATATTGATACAAATTTGAGATTAATTTTGTTAAAACATACTATACATATATTTCTACTCTTATTCAAGATATTGTCCCTATATAGCTCATTTAACAATGTAATGCAAATCTCTAGTCCTTGAAAATTATTATTTCCAACTGTTTAGGATAATAAGGAAACACAGATTAGTAATTAGTCAACTATTATAATTAAACTTGTAGTCACATTAGGTATGTTTTCAAGGTAAACAAAGATATATTTTAAATAGACAGGTAATCTGCAAACACTTCAGAAATTTATAGAATATGGCATTTAAATATTTTAATAACTTAGACTCTTTTTCTATGACAATGAGACATGTCTGCTCCTGGCAGCTCTAATCTAATTCAGAGAAGATGATGGGCATAAAAGAAATCCAGATGGTGTTTACTTTCTTTGTAACAAAAGTAAGCCACTGGGCAAGAAAATGCCCCTGCATCAACTGCCAAGAGTACGGTGTCCTAATTAGACAAGCAGGGCACAAAAGAAAGTGACTGCCAAACATTGTCAAGAGAAGGTAGAGCAACTCTTCAGATTACCCTGCTTCACAGAAAAGTCTGTCAGATATGCTAGGCCTCTTGGTTGAAGATGGATTTCCCAATGTTACAGAGGAACTTTGGGTGACTATCCAGGCAGCTAGTTGTTTCTGTCATTACATATTTTGGAAGTCGCTTGCTTGCACTTCCTTTTTACTCATTATTTCCTTCTTGGGTCTCTGAGGGAGTTGAAGACTAAATAGTTAGAGCTATAGTTTTCTTTGTTTACCTGACACAGAAAGCTAATTATGGCAGAAAGTAAATTAGGTATAAGACTTTGGACTCACCAAGATAGGATAAATATGGAGTAATTTCTCTTAATTTGTCAAGTGCAAATGGACTAGACATTGTTGATGTATTTATTACCTGTATACATTGCATGTAGTTATTGTACTTATTGTATATAGTTTTTCTTATACTAGTTATATCCTTCTTTTTTATTTTAGGCAAAAAGGGAAAATGCATTTCATTTGTATTTTAATAAATAAAACTTGCCTGAAGATCAGAAAAGTAAAACAGCCACACTGGTGAGTCTTTGAGTCCAGGCATCAATGACAGACACTTTTAATCCCAGTAGTCACACTAATTTGTCATAGAAAACAGGCAGTCGTGATATATGCCTTAGAAAATGGGAGGAGACACATGTCAGGCTCAGTCTCATTCTGAGGTTTCCTGGAAGCAGGATCAACATTTTTGGAGTGAAGTTGAGTTAAGAGCCAGTGCTTTGCTTTTCTGGTCTTCAAGTTGAATCCCAGTATCTGCCTCTGAGTTTTTATTAATCGTGCTTCAGTATCTTTCAATATAGATGAAGTCTATAGAAGTAATGCAATTGGCACTATATTTCATGGAACACAGGTTAATAAAAACTGTTGAGTACTACTTTGGAAACATTATTATTTCTGTAGATAAATTTTCCTCAACTTAAAAGAGTTGAGGAACCTATCAATTCAACACATTTATAACCTACATAAAGGATTTTTTCATTACATTGTACTTAGTGTTTATAGATCAAACTTAGCAAAATGTTTTATAAATAAAAATTTGATGATATATTAAACTTTTTATAATTTCAAAACCCTTCTAATGTGTTTTGAAGTGCAGTATCTTTACCTTATATACATTTAATTTTCTGAATGCTTATATACAGTTTAAATACAATAATTTTAATTTCTGTGATGGCCATATTTATAAATAGTGCTTTGCCTTAAAAACAGATTAAAAGGTCAATGTAACCTTTAAAATTTCAAACAAGCTTTGATTTTTTTCTTTTCTTTTTCTTTCTTTTATTTTGTTTAAAGTTGTGACAAAATTCAGAATTAGTTCCCATTTGGTAGCAGGCTTGTTCCTCCCATGCATCTGCTGTTTTAATCTTGTTTTGGATCATTTTGTTTTGTTTGACAATATCAGGAATAGATGGCATCATTTTTGTGAATCATTTTGCAGATTCCACATCACTTGTTTTAGGTATAAATGAGCTTGCAGAAAAATTGAAATGATGTTGTTAATTCGCCTCAAAATTTTATTTATTTTCTTAATTACTGCAGGACATTGAATGAGTAGTTCATATATTAGACACCTCCTGTCTTCTGGAACCTTTGCCTTACCCTCTGGCAATTTTGAAAGAGAGAAAAATTTCATTTACATTTGTTTCCCTACCCTAAAAGCAACTGCATCAACTCTGGCCACCTTCTTTCTGAAGGGAACATTGGGAAATATTTGCTCTCGTGTCATTCTGTATGTCATTATGGTCTCATCCCAAATGTCACAATAGTGTATATTACAATACACTCTATAATAGTGGTGCGAGTATTGCTCTTATAATAGCATCTTTAAGTTTAATTTACTTTTATAATGTGAGATAGTAACACAAACTATATACTGTGAAGACAAATATGGCTGAAATGGACAGAGGGTTAAATATGTGACCCAGTCCATGAGAACACAAAGAATGGGTCCTTTAGGAGAGATGTCCATGGGATGGCAGGCATGGAGAAGACTGTGGTTTTCTTTAGAAAGATTCACAACACCTTATCTTAAAAAGATTTATAATTAAGATTTTAACTTTTGAATATTTATTTACTTATTTATTTATCTACTTACTTGTACTCTTGTGTGCCATGTGTAGAGGTCAGAGGAAAACTTGTGGGAGTTGTTCTCTCCTCCCACCATGTGGGTATCAGGATTAGAATTCAGATATTCAGCCTTGGCAGCCATCAATTTTTCTCACTGAGCCATCTGGCTATCCCTGTTATAATTAAGATTTTTTGTTCTATGATTGCTATATCAATAAGTAAGAAAGGATAATTTTGATATATTGCTTTGAGCATACTATTTACTTCTCATTAATTTCAATGTTTTTGAATTTCAAAGTGGAGCCTTCAAAAAAGAAAATGACTTTTTAACCCTTCCTGCTCTTACTGGAAAAATGTTTTCTTTAAAATACTTGAGAAGAACTCACCAAAATTGCTTTATTTCAGCTATTTCTTTTCTTTTGTGTTTCTTCCATTCACAGAGGGAAGTAAATCGTGACTATATATTTGACTTTCTTTTCATATGTCCCGCTTATACCATCGATTTCAATGTTTCCCTCAGATTTCAGAAAATCCTATTTATTATTAGAATAATTACAATGGGTTAAGTTATTTTTGAAATTGCTTTTCTAATGATTTGATGTAATTATGTCCTTCCCCTCTAATATACACTTTTTGTTTTTTGTTTTGTTTTGCACCTTCCTATTTCCCAGGCCCAGTTTTTAATCTAGTTTCTTTCTAGGACAATAATAAGAATGGAGATCTTCCTCACAATTTATTTTCATTTCTTACACTGTTACAAAGTTAGAAATTCTTCTTGGTCACTGTGACACCATGGATGACTTGGAAAAGTGACATTAACTGTCTTATGTGTGCAATCTTTTACTTGTGAAAAAACAGAGTATAACTGGCTGATATCTGTGGTTTATTCTACACCCAAAGATTAGTCTTCAGATCATAGACACCAACAAGATGATAGAGTAGACCTTTACAGCACACGTCTGACCCAGAAACATCAGTTTACATAACTGGGCAAGACAAATCCCTTCAGTAGAACTTAGAATGCAAGGTAAGCTGTCACAGTAACCGGAGAAAGGACAGAAATAAGACAAGATATATTGAAGGAAGTAAGAAGACAATTTTCCACTATCCCCATCATCCTTCCATCCACTGCAAATACCATGTTGCAGAGAAAAGTGTTTTATTCCTGGGGGAAGAAGAGGTAATTGAGCTGAGACAGTTTCCAGTCTCATGGAGGAGGTGAAGCATGAAAGCCCGATGGCAGGGAACCTGTAGCTCTAAGCTGCTGAATGATGCGCATCGGACCCTCTGGCCTGTTGTGACAGCAGGCCAGTCTCCGCACCAGACTGAATGATGCCCATCGGACCCTCTGGCCTGTTATGACAGCAGGCTAGTCTCCGCACCAGACTGAATGATGCCCATCGGACCCTCTGGCCTGTTATGACAGCAGGCCAGTGTCCGCACCAGACTGAATGATGCCCATCGGACCCTCTGGCCTGTTGTGACAGCAGGCTAGTCTCCGCACCAGACTGAATGATGCCCATCGGACCCTCTGGCCTGT
>PVIU01013226.1:0-56848 GCA_004026605.1 Ondatra zibethicus | reverse complement strand
GTGGAAGCAAACACAGGACTCAGTGTGGAAGCAAACACACAGGACACAGTGTGGAAGCAAACACAGGACTCAGTGTGGAAGCAAACACACAGGACACAGTGTGGAAGCACACACACAGGACACAGTGTGGAAGCACACACAGGACACAGTGTGGAAGCACACACAGGACAGAGCGCCCATCTTCACCAGACATTCTACTTGGAGACCATCACTCCCCTTGCCAATGACTCCATCAAACCTGTTCTCCTTCATTTTCAGTACTTCACAGTAGAATCAGGTCCATGGCAGGCACCAACTCCAGGCACACTGTGGGTGCCCTGTAGCAAAGCAACCATGGATACCCCACAGGCTGTCTTATCTCCAGGAGCCATTGGCATAGTCCTCATAGACTTGTTCAGTTCAGCTGATAGGGAGAGGTAGGTAGAATGGAAGGTTAGTTTCCCACGTGGAGAGATCTACTTGTAATTGAAGCCCTCATGGCTGCCCTCCCAATTGTGAACCATAGATAGCACTGTACCTAGTCAGGATAGACACAGCTCTATAGGTCAGTCCCATTCTGAGGCCAGAAATTCAAGCATGAAGCAGAACCAGGCCAGGCCTCCTCCCTCATCTACCCTTGAGTAGTGTATGTAACCTTGGAGTCCCTGCCTCTTCCTGTCTCAGCCTGTTCTATGCTGCTTGCTCCTGAAGCTGGCTTTTCAACGCAATGATTGTTGTCACCCACATCCAAGTCCACGCTAAGGAAGACAGGTGTGGGAGGATCCTGGGGGTGGGGGATGGGGACTCCCAGATCCTAATGGGCTGCTGAGCCAGGCAAGAGCAGGATGGGAGTGGTGAGCAGAATGTGAAATAGCTGCCGACTCTCCCCATGAACCACTGGGCATGGGAAGAACAAACACGGACCATGAGAGCATCTCTGACTGAAACGCAGGAAGCGCTAGAGTAGAGGCGTTAGTGGCTTTCCTGTAACACCTGGGTCACACGGAAACTCAGACACAGGAAGTTGCCCCTTGGGAGGAAGCACTGTCATTGGTGAGCGTGACTGATGCATTAAACGAATGTTCTGTGCACTCAGATTGATCTGGAAGGTAGCCTCCAGGATGGCAGCAACCACAAGACCTTCTGGTTTCTGGCTATAGAAGGTGTTGGAAGGGGAGCAGAGAGAAATGGGCTGTTTGTTGCTCAATCACTCCAGCTGTAGTCAAAGCCAATGCCCTTACCCCATAGCCCTGCAGTAGTGGCCTGAACCCTCTCATTAAATGTCAGAGATCTCCAGGTCCCATAATCAAACTTTAGTGACCCTTTCCCACTGTTGCTACCATGGGGCTAGATCCCTAGACTATAATATAACCCCAATTATTTCATCACTAATTCCCTTCACCAAGATTTCTTCAAACATCCCTAAGAGACAGTTATCATATCTCCCCAAGGTTTGAGTTGTTCAGCACTGGGGAAGAATGTTGTTAATTTTCATAGTTTAAGTCTTTAAGTTAATCAGGTCTTTCTTCAAAACCTGCTCTGATTGATTCACTAAATAATCACTCAACATATATCTCATGCTGACTCAGTACCTCTGCCAAGCCTTGGACACTCAACTGAGGGAAGAGCGGGTAGCCATTCATTACCGTGGTGTGTTGTCTTCCCTGAGGTGTGTGTGTCCTCCACGGGAGTGCAGGTGTGAACACCTGAGCTGCCCTTGTACATACAGGTTTTAGCGATCAGCAGAGAATCCAACTAGTTAATGTGGACCACACGCCCTAAGCTCTTCAGGAGGATCATGCATGAGCAAAATGGAAGATCTTCGTGCTTAAGCTGCCCCAGTCAGGCATTTGGTCACAGCAAGGAGAAAAGAGACTAAGAGAGCACCAATGAGTAGACAGATGTGTGGCAAATGCAACACGAAGATATTTTGAGATATTAAGAGGTGACACCCCGGGGGCTGCTTGGTCTCCATTTTCTTGAAAAGTCAGTTTGCAATCTCACATGGGAAGGGTTGGGAAAGCACCACCCAGGGAGTTGCACCTCTGTGCTTCTAAACTTGTGTGTGGAGGCGTGATTGGTAACAGAAATGGACACATCTGATGCTGATGCTGACGTCTGGTGCTGATGCTGACAACATGAGCAGTTTGGAAGGCTGCTGAATGCTCCAGTACCATCAGGACAGTAGAAGTAACAGACACCCAGCACCCCCAGGGTCAGGTGTCTCTTGATTTTTTGCAATAAGATCTCAACATCGGCATGCGGTCTGCCCTCGTGGTGACTTTGGAGGTGCATGGTACAGAACTGTTGGCTATGGGTGGGGCGTGTTCACATTGAATCTCCAGAGCAGTGGTTCTCAACTTTTCCAATGCTGCAACCGACCCCTTAGTACATTTCCTCCCGTTGTGGCACCCTCAGCCAGAAAATTATTTCCGTTGCTACTGCATAACTGTAGTTTTGCTACTCTTCGAAGTCGTAATGTAAATATTTTTAGAGAGAGGGGTTTGCCAAGGGGATTGTGACCCACAGGTTGAGAATCACTACTCTAGCGCCTACTCATCTGCCAATCTCTGAAGCTGACAACCACTGAACACAGCTTCCCAGTTAGGGGGACAAAGAGGAAGATATTGAGACAGGAAAGAGGAACAGTGGAAATGAAGCCACTTCTCCATCTCTGAGGCTGAGTCAAAACCAACACCCTTTCTTTATAACTTGCGTGTCCTAGGGCACTGTGTTCGTGACATCAGAGAATGAACTGAGAACGCTGTGGGGATGACTCAGTTGCAAGCATGAGGACCTGAGTGTGATTCCCAGATGTGTTTAAAATCAAAAAGTGGGCTATGGGGGTGGGGCAGGGTGTTTGTAATCCCATTACTGACATTGTGGTCAGACTTTTGGATCAATCTAGCCTACTGGACAAGTCCCAGGCTAGTGAGAGACCCAGCCTCAAAATAAATGTGTACAGTTCCTGGGGCTGTGCAGTGGCATCTATCCAAACATACACATGCACGCATATACATAGACATATACAGCATAGACATACATATACATTCACTCCTAAACATGCACAAATATAGCAATGCATACACATATACATACACATATATACATTAACATACACACATACACATAAACATAATATATACACAAATACAGACACATAACGTGAGAGGTGATGTATGCTGTGAATATGTTTTATTGTCATTGGTTAGTGAATAAAGAAGCAGTTTTGGGCCTGTGCAGGGCAGAATAGAGCTAGGTGGGGAAAGCTAAACTGAATGCTTGGAGAAAGAAGGCAGAGTCAGCAAGGAGCCATGGAGCTGCCGCTGGAGACAGATGTGCCAGAACCTTGCCAGTAGACCACGAGCCTCATGGTAAAATATAAAATAAGATATAAGAGTAAGTCAGAAATATGCTTAAGCTATTGGCCAAAGAGTACTGCAAATAATATAGATTTTGTGTGATTATTTTGGGTCTGGGCAGCCGGGAACAAACAAGAGGCCTTCTCACAACAAATTGGTGCGTCAACAGGATCAACTATATCCACATTAAACCTGAGAAAGCTTGGAAAGGAACTCTACACACACACACACACACAATAAACAAAGTTTAGTCACTTTTTTTCTCAGCTGGTGGTGTGCTTAAGAAAGGTCCTCCTGATTTAGTGGTAGCAGAAAAAATACCATGCAGTTTCAAAATGGTGGCTTCCTGGTCTGTACTACCAGCACAAACTCTGGCTCTGACAGGAGAATTAGCATTTAAATGGGGTTTGTGAGCAATGTACTACAACTTGCTTAATGGGAACACAGACCTGCTGCAACCTGACTTTGGATCTGGGGAGGAGAGAATGGCTCTCAGAGGCAATGAACGGACCTCCCGCATGTTAGACTGGGCAGAGCCAAAGGGCAAAGCAGCCTTAGTCCTAGTAATGTGGCTTAGTATTTTAAGAAGCATTCCTGTACAGAAAAGGATTTCAGATACACAATAGGATTTCAGACATAAAAGACCTCTAAATGAGACACAATGTGTTAAAAAAAATGAACATAGGCTTGAGAAAGAGAAGAAAAAGAGAAAAGAGACAGTAAATGGAATATAAAAGAGTACAGATAATCATAGGTTTAAGGAGTAAAGGTAATAAATAATAAACTTGTAAAAAAAGTAATAGAGTAAGAAAAATAAGCCAAATCAAGATGGAATATACACAGAAAGTCTGGATTATGTTTATTATTGTGTTTTCTTTGAATTTTTTGACTGTGAAGGCACTAAGTACAGAGAGACATTTTATTGTACAGGCTGCTAAACTAAACCAACATATATATCTTAAAGGTGTCTTGACCTCAAAATATGAGTCTAAGGATATGTTGCATTGGAAAAGAGGTTCTTCTTTTGTTTCCACAGAGAATGAGAACCTGTGGAATCCTTCCAGACTAATGTGGTTTGATGGACCAAGACCCCCCCGAAAAGGTTGCTGTGAACACCCCCCAAAATTATTTCACCCAACAAAAAGCAGGAAGCAGTCTGGAGAGAACTATGCCCAAATTCCCTAAATGATTGTTTATAGATGTTTGTTTACATTTAAAGGGGAATTCTATATTCTATAGAGATTTGCATTGGTATGGATATTGCTTTATTGATACAAATTTAAGGTTAATTTTGTTTTATGTGTATTTCTGCTCTTGATTAAGATATTGTGTTTGTGCAGCTCATTTAAAAATGTAATGCATAATTAAGAAATATGGGTTAATAGTCAGCTATAATCATCTAGCTTTTAGTGTTAGTTAGGTTTTCTAGATAGAGATATATTTCAGTTAGATAGATAATCTTCAAAGCATTCAAAGACCTACAGAATATGACATTTAAAATGTTTAAGAATTTAGGACTTTTCATGACATGAGACACATCTGCTCCTGGCAGTACCAATTACTTCAAGAGAATCGAAGAGGTTCCTTATGGAGCTTGCTAGCCATTTGGGCAAGAAACTGCTCTTGCCTGGACTGTTTGATGTTACGCTGTGTGAGCTGGACATGCGGAACCCACAGAGAGATGACTGCTGAATTTGCCTAAAGGTGAGACAGTCCTTTGGGGTTCCTGATTCATGAAAGAGTCTGCCATACATTCTGCAGGATACAGAAGAAAGTGACTGACAAATTGCCAAAATAGGCAGAACTGTCTTTGAAATTTCCTGCTTCATGAAAAAGTCTGCCAGATACTATGGGCCTGCAGGCTGAAGATGGATGCCCCAATGTTACAGAAGAACTTTGGGGGTTGTACCAGTAGCAAGATGTCTCTGTCAATTCTAGAGTTTAGGAAGTTGCTTACAATGGACGTCCTGCCTTCTTAGGTAATATTATATCCTTCTGGAGTCTTTGATGGAGCTGAAGAATAGATAGCTATAGTTTTCCTCAGTTATGGTAAAAGATAAAATAGATATAAATATTATAACTATAATTCTTGCTTGATAACTGTTTTGTTATATGTAACTTTACTATGTTAAAGTTAAAACCTTCCTTTTTATTTAGACAGAAAAGAGGAGGTGATGTGGGAGGTGATATATGCTGTGAAAATGTTTTATTGCCATTTGTTAATGAATAAAGAACCTATTTTGGACCTGCACAGGGCAGAATAGAGCTAGGTAGGGAAAACTAAACTGAATGCTTGGAGAAAGAAGGCAGAGTCAGTGAGAAGCCATGGAGCCATGCCAGAGACAGATATGCTGGAACATTACCAGTAGTCCACAAGCCTCATGAAATAATAGAAATTAGTTAATTTAAGATATAAGAGTAAGCCAGAAATATGCTTAAGCTATTGGCCAAACAGTATTGCAAATAATACGGTTTCTGTGTGATTATTTCGGGTCTGGGCAGCCAGGAACAAACAAGAGGCCTCCCCTAACACACTCATATACACATGCACACATACATGCATACACACATATTCATATACATACATATGTACACACATATACACACATACACATTAAAACATATACATGAGTTTTGTTTTTAGACACAAGGTTTCTCTATGTAGTCCTGGCTGTCCTGGGAACACAGCTTCCTCCAATACTGAGGGGATTTAAGGGATCCCTCCAAGCTACTAGCCCCATCCAGCTCCCAAATCTACCTATTTTCCTGCAACCTCAGTGGAACTCTGAAACACAGCTTGCTCCAATACTGAGGGGACCTAAGAGGTGAGTGAACAGCCACATGGAGGGACACCCCACTCTCTAGGACCTCCACAATGGCACAAAATCCCGGGCCTCTCCCCCCAACTCCCTCAGCTTTTCTAGCCAGCCAGCAAGGAGTTTCCTGCAGGTACGCTCCCCCAAAACCCAACACCATACACAGGACCCTTCAAGTTAGCCAACACCCCGCCTAAGAGCTCATAGCTTGCTATAATACTGAGGGGATCAAGAGCCTGCTATAATACTGAGGGGACCAAGAGAGAGGACCAAGAGAGCAGGCTTATAGAGACCTCAGAAGTTTCCTGAGACACACACATTGACAGTACAGAGTGGACCAAGAAAAACTCAAACACTCAGACAGCTACTGCAAGGATTGGACCAAGATGCAAAGTCTGCCGGTCTTATATGAAGGAAGAGCTGAGTAGGTGCCAATGCAAGAATTCATCCAACAACCTAAAAAGCAACATGGTAACAACAGAACCCAGTGGACATACAACAGGAAGACTTGATCACCCTAACCCAGAAGAAGCAGAAGAAAATGACTTTAAACATAAGTTTATGAAAATGATGGAAACCTTTAAAGAGGAAATGAAAAACTCCCTTAAAGAAATAGAGAAAGCCAGGCGGGTGGTGGTGCATGTCTTTAATCCCAGCACTCGTGAGGCAGAGGCAGGTGGATCTCTATGAGTTTGAGGCCAGCTTGGCCTACAAGAGCTAGGTCCAGGACAGGCACCAAAGCGACAGAGAAACTTTGTCTCGAAGAAAAAAAAAAGAAATAGAGGAAAAGACAAATAAAAAATAGGAAGAAATTAATAAATCCCTAAAGAAAACCAAGACAAAACAAACAGATGAAACGAACAGTTCAAGACTTGAAGACTGAAATAGAGGCAATAAAGACAACACAAACCGAGGGAATTCTGGATATGGATAATCAGGGTAAAAGAACAGGAACTACAGAGACAAGTATAACCAACAGAATACAAGAGAAGAAAGAATCTCAGGTGCTGAAGATACTATAGAGGAAATAGATTTATTGGTCAAAGAAAACATCAAATCCAAAAAAATCTTAAGACAAAACATTCAGGAAATCTGGGACACCATGAAAAGACCAAATCTAAGAATTATAGGGGTAGAAGAAGGAAAAGAACTCCAGCTAAAAGGCACAGAAAATATATTCAACAAAATCATAGAAGAAAACTTTCGCAACCTAAAGAAGGATATCCCTATGAAGGTACAAGAAGCTTACAGAAGACCAAATAGACAAGATTTTTAAAAAGTCCCCTGGCCATATAATAATCAAAATGCAAAACATACAGAATAAAGAAAGAATATTAAGAGTTGCAAAGGAAAAAAGTTCAAGTAACATGTAAAGGTAAGCCTATCAGAATTACACCCGACTTCTCAATGGAAACCATGAAAGCCAGAAGGTCCTGGACAGATGTGCTGCAAGACCATGGATACAAGCCCAGACTACTACTACCCAGCAAAGCTTTCAATCACCATCAATGGAGAAAACAAGATATTCCATGACAAAAACAGATTTAAACAATACGTATCCACAAACACAGTCTTACAGAAAGTACTAAAAGGAAAACCTCAATCCAAGGA
Organism: Ondatra zibethicus; assembly: GCA_004026605.1. Lineage (NCBI taxonomy): Eukaryota > Metazoa > Chordata > Mammalia > Rodentia > Cricetidae > Ondatra > Ondatra zibethicus. The sequence continues at coordinate 49,080 of PVIU01013226.1, read as the reverse complement.
AGCTAACTGTACCCACAGAAACAAACGCAACTGATAAGCCCCTCACCAGCATAATCCAAAGAAAGGAAACAAAGAAACACTATTACTGAAAGATAACAGGAATTAACAACCACTGGTCATTAATATCTCAATATCAATGGACTCAATTCACCTATAAAAAGACACAGACTAAGAGAATGGATATGAAAACAGGATGCAGCTTTCTGCTTTATACAAGAAAACACACTTCAACCTCAAAGACAGACACTACCTCAGAGCAAAGGGTTGGGAAAAGGTTTTCCAATCAAATGGACCTAAGAAACAAGCAGGTGTAGCTATCCTAATATCTAACAAAATTGATTTCAAACTAAAATTAATCAGAAGGGATGGAGAAGGACACTTTATACTCATAACAGGAACAATCCATCAAGATGTTGTCTCAATCCTGAACATCTATGCCCCTTATACAAGAGCACCCACATATGTAAAAGAAACATTACTAAAACTTAAATCACAATCAAACCCCACACACTAATAGTAGGACACTTCAATACTCCACTCTCGCCAATGGACAGGTCAAGCAGACAGAAACTTAACAGAGAAATAAGAGAACTAATACATGTCATGAATCAAATGAACTTACCAGACATCTATAGAACATTCCACCCAAACACGAAAGAATATACCTTCTTCTCAGCACCTCTTGGAACCTTCTCTAAAACTGACCACATACTCAGTTACAAAGCAAACCTCCACAGATACAAAAAAATTGGAGTAACCCCATGTGTCTTTTCAGGTCACCATGGATTCAAGTTAGAATTTAACAACAATACTACTCTAAGAAAGCCTACAAACTCATAGAAATTGAACAGTGAACTACTGAATCACTCTTGGGTCAAGGAAGAAAGAAATTAAAGACTTCCTAGAATTCAACGAAAATGAAGGCACAACGTATCCAAACCTATGGCACACTATGAATGCAGTGCTAAGAGGAAAATTCATAGCACTAGGTGCCCACATAAAGAAAATGGAGAAAGCTCACATTAGTGACTTAACAGCACACCTGAAAGCTCTAGAACAAAAAGAAGCAGACACACCCAGGAGGAGTACAAGATAGGAAATAATCAAACTGAGGGCTGAAAACAACAAAATAGAAACAAAGAAAACAAAACAAAGAATCAATGAAACAAAGAGCTGGTTCTTTGAGAAAATCAACAAACTATACAAACTTTTATCCAAACTAATCAAAAGGTAGAGAGAGAACATCCAAAATAGCAAAATCAGAAATGAAAAGGGGACATAACAACAGACACTGAGAAAATTTAGAGAATCATTAGGTCATACTACAAAAATCTGTACTCTACAAAATTGGAAAACATAAAAGAAATGGACAATTTTCTCGATAGATACCATATACCAAAATTAAATCAAGACCAGGTGAGCAATTTAAATAGACCTATAAACTGCAAGATATAGAAGCTGTCATCAAAAACCTCCCAAACAAAAAAAGCCCAGGGCTGGATGGTTTTAGTGCAGAATTTAACCAGAATTTCCAAGAAGAGCTAATATCTATACTCCCCAAAGTGTTCCACATAATAGAAACAGAAGAAACCTTGCCAAACTCTTTTTATAAGGCTACAGTTACCCTGATACCAAAACCACACACAGACTCAACCAAGAAAGAGGATTACAGACCAATCTCACTCATGAACATGGATGCAAAAATACTCAATAAAATACTGGCAAACCAAATCCAAGAACACATCAAAAAAAATCATCCACCATGATAAAGTCACCTTCATCCCAGAGATGCAGAGCTGGTTCAACATACAAAAATCTATTAATGTAACCCATCATACAAATAAACTGAAAGAAAAATCCACATGATCATTTCATCAGATGCTGAAAAAGCATTTGACAAAATCCAACACCCTTTCATAATAAAGGTCTTTGAGAGATCGTGGATACAAGGAACATATCTAAATATAATAAAAGCAATATACAGCAAGCCGACAGCCAACATCAAATTAAATGGAGAGAAAATTAAAGTGATTCCACCAAAATCAGGAACAAGACACTGTCTCCATATCTCTTCAACATAGTTCTTGAAGTTTTGGCTATAGCAATAAGACAACAAAAGGAGACCAAGGGGATTCATATTGGAAAGGAAGAAGTCAAACTTTCGTTATTTGCAGATGATATGATAGTATGTGTGTGTGTGTGTGTGTGTGTGTGTGTGTGTGTGTGTGTGTGTGTGTCCCCAAAAACTCTACCAGAGAACTCCTACAACTGATAAATACCTTCAGTAATGTGGCAGGATCAAGATCAACTAAAAAAAAAAATCAGTAGCCCTTCTATACATAAAGGATAAAGAAGCAGAGAGGGAAATCAGAGAAACATCACCTTTCACAATAGCCACAAATAGCATAAAGTATCTTGGGGTAACACTAACCAGAGAAGTGAAAGACCTATTTGATAAGAACTTTAAGTCTTTGAAGAAAGAAACTGAAGAAGATACCAGAAAATGGAAAGATCTCCCATGCTCTTGGATAGATAGGATCAACATAGTAAAAATGGCAATCCTACCAAAAGCATTCTATAGATTCAATGCAATCTTCATCAAAATCCCAACACAATTCTTTACAGACCTTGAAAGAACAATAACCAACTTCATATGAAAAACCAAAAACCCAGGATAGCCAAAACAATCCTGTACAATAAAGGAACTTCTGGAAGTATCACCATCCCTGACATCAAGCTCTATTACAGAGCTATAGTAATGAAAACACCTTGTACTAGCATAAAAACAGAGAGGTTGACCAATTAATATCGAAGACATGGATATTAATTCACACACTATGAACACCTTATTTTTGACAAAGAATCTAAAATTATACAATGGAAAAAGGAAAGTATCTTCAACAAATGGTGCTGACATAACTGGATGTCAACCTGTAGAAGAATGAAAATATATCCATATCTATCATCATGCACCAAACTCAAGTCCAAATGGACTAAAGACCTCAAAATAAATCCGACCACACTGAACCTAATAGAAGAGAAAGTGGGAAGTAGTCTTCAATGCATGGGCACATGAGACCACTTCCTAAATATAACCCCAGTAACACAGACACTGAGAGCAAGAATAGATAAATGGGACCTCCTGAAACTGAGAAGCTTCTGTAATGCAAACAACACAGTCAATAAGACAAAAAAGCAGCCTATTGAATGGGAAAAGATCTTCACCAAACCCACATCTGACATAGGACTGACCTCCAAAATATATAAATAACTCAAGAAATTAGACATCAAAATTCTAAACAACCCAATTTAAAAATGGGGTACAGAACTAAACAGAGAATTCTCTCAACAGAAGAATTTCAAATGGCCAAAAGATACTTAAGGAAATGTTCAACATCCTTAGCCATCAGGGAAATGCAAATCAAAACAACTCTGAGATACCTTCTTACTTACACATGTCAGAATGGCTAATATCAAAAACACCAATGATAGCTTATGCTGGAGAGGATATGGAGTAAGGGGAACATTCACCCATTAATGGTGTGAATGCATACTTGAACAACCACTTTGGAAATCAGTATGACGGTTTCTCAGAAAATTGGGAATCAACCTACCTCAGGATCCTGCAATACCACTCTTGAGCATATACCCAAAAGACGCTCAATCATACTACAAAGGCATTTGTTCAACTATGCTCATAGTAGCATTATTTGCAATAGTCAGAACCTGGAAACAACCTAGATGCCCCTCAGCTGAAGAATGGATAAAAGAAAATGTGGCACATTTTCACATTAGAGTACTACTCAGCAGTAAAAAAAAAATAATGACATCTTGAATTTTGCATGCAAATGGATGGAATTAGAAAACACTATCCTGAGTGAGGTAACCCAGAACCAAAAAATGATTATGGTATGTACTCACTCATAAGTGGATACTAGGTATTAACAAAGGATATTGAGCCTATAGTTCATGATCCTAGAGAAGCTAAGTTATAAGGTGAACCCAAAGAAAAACATATATAGATCCACTGGGAAATTAAAAACAGACAAGATTGGGAGCATGGGGGTGAGGGAGATAGGAGGGTGGAAGGGGAAGAGGCGGGTAGAAGGGAAGGAGTGAGGATAACTTCAGGGAATGGGATAGTTATGATGGAGGAAGGAGAGAGACGAGAGCAAGGAAAAGATATCTTGATTGAGGGAGCCATTATAGGGTTAGCAGAAACCTGGCTCTAGAGAAATTCCCAGGAATCCACAAGGATGACCCCAGCTAAGACCCTAAGCAATAGAGGAGAGGGGCCCCCATCTTGACTTGCCCTGTAGTTAGACTGATGAATATCTTAACTATTACCATAGAACCTTCATCCAGCAACTGGTGGAAACAGAGGCAGAGACCTGCATCAGAGCACTGGACTGAGCTCCCAATGTCCAGTTGAAGAGTGGGAGGAGTGAGAATATGAGCAAAGAGGTCAAGACCATGATGGGGTCACCCACTGAAATAGTTTACCTGAGCTAATGGGAGCTCACCAACTCCAGCTGGACTGAGAAGGAACAAACATAGGACCAAAATAGACCCTCTGAATGTGGTTGACAGTTGCATGGTTGGGGGCCATTGGCAGTGGCACCAGGATTTATCCCTACTTCATATACTGGTTTTGGGGAACATATTCTCTTTCTATGGATACCTTGCTCAGCCTAGATATAGTAGGGAGGGCCTTGGACCTTCCATAAAGCAATGTGCCTTAACCTCTCTGAGGATTGGATGGAGGCGGAGTGGGGGGGGGAATGTGGAAGGAATGGGAGGAGGGGAGGGGGTAGGAACTTGGATTGGTATGTATAATGAAAAAAGATAGTTGTTTTTTAAAAAATAAATATATATATAAACAAAAATAAAACAGGAATATCTGAAAAAACATATACACATCATGTACATACAGATGTATACACACATATGCATATACAGATGTATACAAACATTCATGCTCAAGCATAAACACATATACAAGCACATACACACACATGTACACACATATATATGCATACACACATACACATATACACATATGTATACATATATACTCATGCATATATACACGTACATATACACACATACATATACACAGGAGAAAAGAAAATGACCCAGGGAACAGTAAAACAACAATAGGTCAGGCACTCACCTCTAGATACAATGAAAAACTATACTGAAAATTCCCCAGAATTGGGACAAAGTCCTGGTGACAAGTGGAAGAAGCATGGTGCTGACTGAGACCCTGTCCCCTGACACCCGTTTGTGAAACAGTGCCCAGGAGGGTGTGCTGTGGACCCTCTGAAGCCCTACTACCCTGCTTCGCCATGCCACCTTTAAGGACTCTTTCTTGACTCCCCTCTTCACACCCCACATCTCACCCGCGGGTGTGAACAGTGACTGTTACTCCGGGTTGTGGTGTGGGGTGGAAATTAGTGCCGGGCACGTGACCCATTAGTCTCCAGCAATTGTTTACTATCGAAGAAAAATACATTCTTCAGCTGCTTGCCACGGAGAAGAAAAGTGGAGAAAACAGCACTGTGGAGAGCAACTCTCGGATGGGCTCCAGAGAGGTCAGGAAGTCAGTGACAGTGACAGCCAGTGTGAGCGAGAGTCAGTCCTCTGCAGGGCAGGACAACGAAAGAAAGGCTGGGACCTGTCTGCTTGTTGCTGGGCTGGCAAGTCCTTGTGATGACCCTGGAGGACCATTGGGACCACTGAGACAGCTGCTCCTGCAAGAACCATGAAGTTGGAATTTAGCAAACGCTGCTTTAAGTCTCCCTTATGACTGAATGCTGTTGCCACATTCTGGGGCTTCCAGAGCCTATTTACAAATGGAAAACTGTCTTTGTGGTGCCATTTTTTTTTTGTACTCTGTGTCTGAGATATCGCTTCCCTGAAGTTCCTTCCGTCCTTGAGGCAAAGAGCAAGTCGTTACAGCCAGCCGCGGAGGCACACACCAATTCCAGAAGCCTGGTGGGGTCCCAATTCATTCCCAACTAACAGCATCTCCAACAGCAACACATCACGGGGGACAGAAAGTGAGAACCAGGGGAAGGAGGTTTCCAGGAGGAACTGGCACTCTTGACCCTTTCCTTATGAAAGCAGGTGTGTCTGCAGCTACATAACAGTGGCCACCAATGAGAAAGGTTTTTAAGGTTCAATGCTATGAAGTTCCAAAAACTACCTCTAAGGAGAGCAGGCTCCTTAGAGCCTTCCAGGCCCACAAGCCTTCCAGGCCCATAAGCTATTAAGATTTGACTGTGGGAAATACAACTTTAATGCTATAAACAGTGCTCGGAGTATGCCTGTCTCCTGGGAAGCTGTTGATCAGCCCTCCCTCAGACCCTTTAAAAGAAATTGTAACCTGCATGCACCTGACAGAGACCCTTGCCTGCCAGCTCCCTGCTGCTCCATTCCTAGAAGCTCTGCTCTTTGAAGGATCAGAATGCAAGGATGTCATCAATTTTAGTCACCTCCTGGCTTGCAAAATAGGAATCCACAGGGAGGAGAGGGCCTGTAGGATGGCCAGACAAACCTGAACAAATGAGCACATGATTTTTGTCCCAGTCCCTGAAGACCTGGGGAAGTAGATGCAACCCCGAGAACCTTTTCAGGAAACCTTCCCCAGTCTGAGGATAAACTCTGTCCCTCTGGCTGATTATCCAGCCTCCTCTGCCTTACACGACCTCTAAAATCTTAACATAACCCCACAGCCTCTCTCTCCTTTTGGATGATTTCTAACCTGCTCTTAGTGGTTGTTACAGAGAGAACAATGCCCTCCTTAAAAGCAGAGACAGCCCTGAGGATGCAGCTCAGTTGTAGGGCACACACATAGCATGTATGAAGCCCTGGGTTCCGCCGTCAGCACCAGAGGAACTGAACATGGTGATGCATGCCTGTAATCCCAGCACTGGGGAGCAGGAAACATGTGTATCAGGAATCGAAGGCCATTCTCGGCTACACAGGAGTTCAAGGGTAGCCTGAGCTATAGGAGACTCAGTTTCAAACAAATAACAAACAAAGAAAAAAAACCCACAAAAATATATGTAAGCCCTAGGCCCAGAAAGCCATGTTTTTCATTCAGCTACCATGTTTCAAGGAACTTTGGGGATAGCCTTGATACAGGGAAGAGGTCCTAGGCATAGAGCGGGGTCAGTGGAGGCTTCAGGGGTTTTCTGAGCAGACACGACAGACAGAAGTTGAGATGAGGAGGGCATTCCTGGAGGATGTAGCCCAGAGTCAAACAGTCCAGACACTGCTGAAAGCTGAGTGAGGCAAAGGAAGGAGGCACTTCTCCCCACAGGCTGCCAGGAGGAAGAGGCCAGACTGCAGACTTCGGCATAGTGGGTCCAGGTTACTCTCTGCCTTGCTGAGAGAGAGAGAGAGAGAGAGAGAGAGAGAGATGCTAGGCCAGTGGCAATTTGTGGTAGTGGACACAGAAGAGAGATGGGGTCTTAGGGCCAAGTCCATGTTCAAAAACACACAGGAGCAGATTCCAGATGATGAGTATAGCACTTCCTGTATGTGCCAGGAGGTGACTTAACTTCCTCAACTGCAAACTGGGTATAGTAGTTTGATGCCATGAGTGAGCTTATAATAAATACCCTGGGTGTAGGTCGGAGGTTAACCTCGGGTGTCAGACACTCTCCCCCTTATTTTTGGAAACAGGGTATCTTACTTTTCCCTGAGATTCACTCATTCGGATTGACTGCCTGGCCAGGCAGCCCTAGGGATCCACACATCTCCATGCTCCTGGCCTCTGGGAATATGAGCATACATTGGCATTTATTCCTCACATGGCTGCTGGTGACTACGCTTTGGACTTTGTGCTTACATTGCCAATGTTTAACCAACTGAACCATCTCCTCAGTCCACAAATCATTTTTATTTTTTGGAAAAATTGAGTCCAGCTAACTATGTGGCCTCTGGGCAAGGGAGTGGGACTGGCTCAAATTTACAATCCCCTGACCTCAGGCCCCAAGAACTAGGAACCTGCACCCACACAGCACACCCACTAATCATTGTCTCTGAAAGCATTTAGTCAGAGAAGCAATGATAGCTAAGGCCACTGTACCTTATACGTGATACCATTTTCAACTGCTTCCTAAAGCAAAGCTGGCAAGGGAAAGGCACCTGGCTTAGCTCTACAAGAGGCATTTCTGTTAAAGATAAGGTTTCTGCCCCAGAATCACACATGCCTGGAAGATTCCTATACAACTTTCAAAGGTGAGAAGGGAAGGAGACTTTGTACTGCCCACAGCTAGAGGAAGCAGGATATAATGGAACCTGGAATAGAGGCCTGTGTCTAGGTAATTGAAAGAAGTGGCCTCGAATGCACAGGGCCTGTTTCATCCACATCTCCAAGATCTGCGGGTGTTCTCATTTCTTTTCTGTTGCTATGACAAGCACCATGACATGTAGCAACTTGGGGAAGAAGGGGGTTATTTGAGGCTTCCAGTCACAGTCCATCACTGAGGAAAGTCAGGGCAGGAACTCAAGCATGCGCTTCAAACAGTTTATAGAAGAAGAGTACTCCAGGCTCCCTAACCCAAGCTTGGATAGTTTTCTGTTAGACCTCAGGACCATCTGCCTAGGGAATGGTACCTCCCACAGTGGGCTGGACCCTCCTACATCTATTGCCAATGAAGAAATCTCTCAAAGGTATAGTCACAGATCGACCAGACAAAGACAGCAAATTCTAGCTGACATCAGGCTTTTGGGAGAGGGATGTCCGGGAAACTCTCAGGCCACAGACTCTGAACTGCAGACCTAGACATGAGTGCCCCTAAGCTTCCATATGCTAGATGCCTTATTGGTCTCGGCCCAGCCAGATCCTGTATAGACACAAATGAGTAGACAGTCCTCAGGAAGGAGAATCAGTGTCGCCTAAGAGGGTGGGTATGGAGGCACCAAAGTAGAAAATCACAAGATTCATACCGGGCATTCTTCCAAGCCAGCCCCAAGAGGCCAAGTTCTGCTTCACAGTATTTGCTCACTTTGACAAATTTCCTTGTGACTGTTACCATAGTAACAGTCGTTCTTCTTATTGCTGTGACAAAATACCCGACAAAAGCCACTTAGAGAAGGAAAAGTTTGCTTCAGCTCACAGTCTGGCAGGCAGTGCATCCTGGCAGGGAGGCATGGCGGCAGGAGCATGAGGCTGCTGGTCATGCTGCATCCACAGCCAGGAAGCAGAGAGAGATGGATGCTGGGGCTCAGCTCACTTCCTCCTTTTTATTCCATCCAGGACACCAGGCCCTGGGATGGGGCTATCCACATTCAGGAAGGAACTTCCCTTCCCACCTCTCCGGAAAAGCCCTCAAAGCCCTGCCAAGAAGTATGCCTCCTGTGTGATTCTAAACCCAGGGGCCTGAGAGACGGCTCAGTGGCTAAGACCACTTTTGCTTTTGCAAGGGACCCAAATTTGGTTCCCAGCACCCACATCAGGTAGCTCATAACCACCTGTGACCCCATCTCCAGGGTATCTGACACCCCTTCTAGCCTCCACAGGCATCTGCACTTATGGGCACATATCTACACACAAACACACACATACAAATAATGAAAAATAAGATAAATATTTCTGAAACAGGGTCACAACAACAAAACACCTAGGGTCCTTGTTAGAAGCTTCCAGATGAAGTTGGTTACATGTCTTGGAGCCTTCGCTAGTTTGGCTGGCTGTGGCTACCATCTAGTACACTGTCCCTCTGGCCAGTTGTCCTTCATATTCTCTGACCTCGCTAGCTTGAAGCTAAGGCAGCAGGAATCCAAGACCACACCCAAGCCTAGCTCTGCCGATCCCTCCATCCCCCAATGTCTTCATTTCAGATGGACGACATCACAATAGCTAACCACTCAGAGTTGATAAGATTAAATGAGACAATGTCTGGGTCCTGTACATATACAGGTCAGCCTCATGAATAAGGGCTGTGAAATGCCATCCAACAGTGTCACCATAAAGAATATTATTTGTTTTGTTTAGCAGAGAGGTTTCTCAGGATAGAGGACCCAGCACTTCCTTCATACAGGATTTGTGAAATATACAAACAGAAAAAGCAAGTTAATGAACCAAAATGAGCTGACTTCCAAAGGGTGACATCTCAAATAATGAAGCATTCTGTGTGAATCTGAGCTCTCTTAAATCCAGGCTTTCCATGGACAAACAGACTCATCCCAGTCCTGTTGAATAAAGATTGCAGTAGAGTTCTGAGCAACTGAAGGGCAAGTCCTAAGTGGGCCAGTTTCAGAGGAGACACATGACCTGTAATACTAGACGAAGCCAGAAGCACATATGAGCTCCCTGGGGCCAGAACCACAGGTAGGGATGGGCAGGACAAGCCCATGAGCCACCTTAACATGTGGAAAGGCTGCACACAGAGGCCTTGGAGAAACCAAAGGCTCTAGCTGATTAGAGAAAGCCTGGGAACCGGCACAGCCGAGAAGGAGAGAAGCGGGGAAGTAGGTTCCAAGCCAGCAAGACACTGCCGGTAAAGGTCCCCATCTTGTCTTCACCACCGTGAAAAGCCACTACTCTGGGATTTAGACAGGAGTCTATCCGTTTCATTCGTGCTTCGGATCATGGTGGCCACTGGGATGGGAATGACTGGCAAGGAGCCAAGAGCAGACCTGGCAAGACTCCCTTAAGACTAGAGGGAGGAAACAGAGGACACCCTCTCAGACTGTGGTGGTACAAGCAGAAGTGGGAAGACAACAGCAGATTCGAGATGCATCCAGGCAGCTGAGGGCTTGGAAAGAATTATTAAGAAAGGAGGCAGGCAACGGGCTGGGCTGGTTCCCTCTAAATAAAGCTGATTCTATCCCCCGTCCCCTCCCCTGTAAAGAATTAACATTTCTACCACACAAACCACACTGGCAGGAGGAAGGTGATTTCAGCCAGAACTTAAATCACATGGGCTGCTTCCCAAGGCTGAAGCACCTAGTGAAGCTAGGAAACACTGCACACGAGAGTGGGGAGGGACATGGAGAGCAACTCACACCCACCTTCGTCTCCCCCTACTGAGATGCTCCAGGATTCCTGACTTGGTCTTGGGAGTTGCAGCTCTCTCTCTCCCAACATGTTAGGGAACCATCCATCACCCTCCCTCTCTTTTGTCCATCATCATCCAACCTCACCTGATCCACCTTTACAAGATAAGTATATACCTTCTTCCCACCTATGATGCGCAGGCATCGCTGACCTGGTTGCCTCGGGAGCTCCTGGGTAGCCCATTCCTCTCTGCACTTTCCTACCCAGAGGGTATCTGCACAGAAGCTGGTCACAAACACAGTCGCCTCTGCTTCCTCCAGAGCAACTGACTGGATCTTTACAACGCCCATCTGGGTCACTAGGGCTTGATGACAGGTCTCCACACTCTACCCATCAGACCATACTGTCCCCCTTACAGTGGTGGTGACCGTTGAGCTGCCAACCAGCCTGGGTTTCTGCCTTCGCCTCTGCTGGGCACTCTCACAGCTAGCTCCATGACCTCCTTCAGGACTAATTGCTCCTCGCTGTCATGTGTTGCACAGCTACACTGCACACACAGAGCCCGATTCACTCTCTTATATAGCACATTTCGCCACCCAGCATACACACACTTGTCTTCTTGCATCAGCATCCTCTGCTTCCCCCATCACCATGCTGTTTCCAGGACTGCAAGAACTGGAGTGTTCCTGTCGGTCTGTGACAGGGCATGGTACACACCACCCATGCAACTGAGGAAGGGTATGGCCTAGAGTACCTGAGGATAAGTGAATATCTATCCAGAAAGCTGCAGGTGATATAACAGAAGCACACAGGCACAGAGGCGGCCATGGCCATGCCCACCCCACCCACCACTCAACTTCCTACCTCATCCCCAGCACACTAAGATTAAAGCATGTTGCGGAAAACACCTTGGGTCTAAGGAGTTTTAGGTCAGTGGAACAATAAGAGCCCCTGTCTTGAGGAAAAACAAAGTTGATGGCACCTGGGGAATGGCAAAGACAGTGGTTTTGAGCACTGCAGAGACCTGAAGGCCCTGGTGAGGACTGTTCTAGCTGGAACGCTCAGTCTCTAGCTAGATCCAAAGGGTGGAGGGAGAGGTATCTTAGAGAAGCCATCAAGGAGGACAATTGAATGTGGCGTATCTCGGTGGCATTCCAACTGAAATGTCCAATATGGACTTCAATAGAAGGTTCTGGAGTTCAGTGAGATGGCTGGGCCTTATCATGGTTCACATCTGAAACATTCTTGTTTGTTGAAGGCTTGGTCACTAGCGGGAAGCGATAGAGCTTGGGGAGGTGGGCCCTGGATAGAGGCCTTTAGATCTGTTAGAGGAAACTGCACTTGGAGGAAAAAGTGGAGCCTTTGCCCTCCATCCTTTTTGTTTGTTTGTTTGTTTGTTTCTATGTCAGCGGGTATGCAGCTATGCTAGCACACACTTCCCACAATGCAGTGCAACCTCACCACTAGCCCAAAGCAAGAGACCAACTGACCATGGAATTTCCCTCTGGAAAGGGAGGAGAGATTCATAAAACTCGAGAAGATCATACAACTTACAGGTCCCAGGAAGTTCAGAAAGTTACTGGATTTACAAAACCCCTCCTTAAGCTCTACAAGCAGCAAGCACTCACTGGGGAGAGGTGACTCTCTCTGGTAGAGCTACCTGCAAGCTGGGCAGGAAGTTCCTAGGACGCAGCTTTCATGAGTTGTCCCTCATGCTGGGGTAGGATTTTTGATGATGCAGCTGCCTCAGAGTACCCCTTCTCCTGCCAATTAAACTCACTCATCAAGCTAAACGTGAATGAAGTCATTTCTTTGGTCTGTTATAGTTGGGCTTTTTTTTTAACTCTTTAGGGGCCTGTCACCCAGCTCCCAAATAAATACACAGAAACTTATTCTTACTTATGAATGCCCAGCCTTAGCTTGTCTTGTTTCTAGCCAGCTTTTCTAACTTGTTATCCCATATCTCCTTAACTATATTTTGCCTTTCTTCTTTACTTCTTACTCTGTGGCTGGCTGGGTGGCTGGCCCCTGGAATCCTCTTCTCCTTTCTCACTCTTCACTCTCTTCTGTAGGTTTCTCTCTGCCCACCAACCCTGCCTATTTCTCTCTCCTGCCTAGCTATTGGCTGTTCAGCTCTTTATTAGACCAATTAGATGTTTTTGGCAGGCAAAGTTAACACAGCGTTACAGAGTTAAATAAATGCAACATAAAAGAATGCAACACATCTTTGCATCATAAAACAAATATTCCACAACATAAAGGAATGTAGCCCATCTTAAATTAATACTCCACAACAATCTGTCACTGGTGCCCTACCTAGGGCGAACACATGTCTGTTCATGTTCATGTGTCCTGGGGAAAAGTCACACAGTAGTATATGTCCATCGTGGGATTAAGAAAGAAGAGTAGGTCCATCTCCATAAAGAGTTCAGAAGCTGTTCATCAGATCCTGGCTTCTTGCCCTAGTGCCTTCAGGCATCAATGTCACCTGCCTGCACTCTGTACTTGTGTTTACAATTCTGAGCTAAGGAAACATGAACCGTATAGGCTGATGACAGAGAGAGACAAGGAGTGACTGTGGGAAGTAGCTGCAGACGCACAGGCAAGACAAGTCTGGCCCACGGCCACAGATCTTAGGTCATTGCTTGTTGCAGTGGCTTTGCTATTGAATGTCAATTGATTCTATTTCTAAGAACGTTGACAAATTAATTTGATTATCTCTGTATGGATGCAAACAAATAACAGAGTTCAACTCTAACTCTAAATCTGGTCTCCAATAAAAGGTGGCAGAGTACAAGCTTCCACTGGATCCACCACTCCCACCCAGAGTGCCAAGAAATGGGTGTGTCTGACAGCCCCTTACACTTAGATGATGCTCATCCTAGCCCACCTGTGCCAGGCAGGTCTAGCCACTGGCAAAGCCCTTCTTAGAGTGTATCAGAAACGTGAACTTCAGAACTTCTGTTTACAAAACGAGTCTGGAAGAACCCCTCCTTTCTCAAACACATCAACCTTCTTCAGGACACACAGACAGCATGCAGACCCATGGCATTCCTGTGCAGCTCTTCTGGGTTGGCTCTTCTGTCATCTGCTAGTGAAGACAGAGTTAATGGAGCTTCCCAACATAGACGCATCTCTCTCCTTCCTCTCCTCACTGTGTGGGTTATGGCTACCAGGCATAGGCTAATGCGAGCAGGAGAAAGCCTGCGGCCGTCACTCCCCAACTTAGAAAGTTCTCGGTCTGTCACCTTGAAGGCCCACAGCAGTTGCTGTCAGAGGGTGTCCTTTAGAGAGTGGAAAGAGTCCTCCTCTGTCCCTGTTTCGCAAAGCATTAGCATAGCTACAATTGAGTCTGGTAGGGGCCTCTTGCGGTTCAAATATGACACGCCTCCCACAGGCTCGTGTGTTTGAACACTTGGTCCCAAGCTGGTGTTGCTATTCTGGAAGGTTGTGGAACTTCCTGGAGAGGGAGCCTTGCCAGAGAAAGTGAAATGCTGGGGGCAGGCCCTGAGGTCTGAGAGGTTGGCTCCATTTTCCTGGTCACCTCTCTGCCACCTGACTGTGGATGCAATGTGACCAGCACCCACCCTACTGCCACCACGCTTTCCCCACAGTGGTAGCATAGTCCTTCTTCTATTGTGAGTGTCAGCAAACCCTTTTCCCTTCAAGCTGCATCTTTCTAGGTATTTGGTCATACTGATGAAAGAAAAGAACTAATTCAGTGCCCTTCATGCACCTTTATAGTTTTACACTGTGTTGGGACAGGACATAGGGCCTACACTGGGGGCTAGAGTGTGTTCAAGTAGAGGTGAAGACCAAAACACAAACAATACAGGACCAGGCTGCATTTGGGAAGCAGAATTCATGGTTGTCTGACAAAAGCTGAAAGTTTCATTCATCCTTTCCTCCACACACCTATCCATCAATACACAGCTGAGGACTGGCAGGGAACCCAGATGAGGGCCTGTTCCCTACACCACTTCTTCCTGATCCACAGCCTCCAAGATACTGAATTCTAACAGGTGCCCACTGCACGCCTGCCCTCTAAACACTAGTGGGGCACAAAGGTCCCTTTGGAAGATGCTCACTTTTGGACCCCAAAGGCTAAGGTCACAGACCTCACGGCGCTGTTCTGCCATGACTACCACAGAGGGCGACTTGGTGTTTGTGCCTTGAATATATGACATTATACAGGTGGCTGAGATGGGATCACCATGAGTTAAGGGTTTGACTGAGCAACTTAGTGAGGGCGTATCTCTAGAATCATAGCGCAATGGTAGAGCACTTCCATAAACGAGGACCCGAATTAGATTCCTTGTGCTGTGAGAAACAACAAAACCACCTCTGTGTCTCTGGGTGGGATCTGCAGCCTCTTGCCAACCCCGGAGTGCCTTTGATTTTGCTTAGGAAGATTCCTGGACCTTGTACAGCAATTCCCGCACCACTCTGCTGGGAACCAAGCTGGTTCAGCCAAGCTTCACTCTTTCCCATCACCACCCTCCTGACGGCTTGCCTTTCTGGGACCTTAATTAAAACTCAGCTCACCGGAGACGTCAGCTCACACAGAATTAATCTCTTGTAATGTCTTAACAAACTTTATTATTGACTCAGCAAAACCCTAATTCTTTAAAGCGATAATGAAAGGAATGTCAGTTTACACTACTCCGTCCCTCAAAGAGCTGGGAAGACTTTACACAGGGTGAGGTCCCTTACAGGTGAGGGAAACCCAAGGCATCTATACTTAATAAATGATTAAATGTCAAAGAGAGGTGAAGTTTATATTCAGGGTTTTGCCTCCACCCCTCTACCCACCTTGCTGCGTATACTGTCACGTGAATCTCCAAGGATGTGAGACACAGGTAAAATGACTTCTTTAAATTCTCTTTCCCTCCCATACTTGAATGAGAGGCCAAGCTATTGCAGGGTGAGCTGTTCCCAGAAGGCTATGTGGTAGGTCACTGATATAAACTATAGACAGACAGACAGACACATGGGTAGATGGATGGATACATGGGTAGGTAGGTAGATGGGTGGATAGACAGATTGGTGGATATATGGATAGATGGGTGGGTAGATGGATGTATGTGTAGGTAGATGGATGGATGAGTAGATGGATGGGTATGTGGGCAAGTGGATGTAAAAATGACTGAATATATAAATGATTGGATGAGTGGGTTGGTGTATAGTCAGATGAGAAGGTGAGTAGATGGTTAGGGTAGGTAGATGGAAAGGTATGTGGGTAGGTGGGTAGATGAATGGATAGATGAATGAATTGGTGGGTGAGTGAATGGATGGACAGAAAGATGGGTGCATAATTGGATGGATAGGTGGGTGGGCTGTTCAGGGAAGCTGGAGAATGCAGGAATATGAAGGAGGAACAAATATCTTCAAGATTCCCTAGATACAGAAATAAGGTCAACACTCACTGGAGGCTGTGTGTCATTTGTCTGTGGAATGGCATGGGTTGGTCCTGCCTGACTTACTGCCCACCTTACTTGATTGCCACCAAGACTACACCCAAAGGAGGAAGGGCGGTGCCCCCAAAACAACTTGGTAAGAAGTCCCGGGAAAGCAGAAGCCTCAAGGATGAGTGTACAAAGTCACAGTTGCCTACTACCCTGTAAGAAAGCTCCACAAGCACTCACGACTAAAGTGCCTGGCGACCAGGGCTTGCTCAGAGCAAGGAATGCTGAACGTGATCTTTTGAAAGACTGGAGAAAGTCACTTAAATGTCACTTCTCTGTAAACCAGATGGACTCAGCACTTCTCTCAGCTCAGAGAGCCTCAGAACACAAGTGGAATGCCCTCCTATGGTCCCTCTGACCCCTGCCTGGCATTATATCCAAGCATCCCAGACTAACATCTGGAAGGCATCACTTTCCAAAGGCTTTGTCCAAACAGTGTGCAAGGGGCCACAACAAAAACAACAGCAAAAAATAAATACAGAAAACAGAGACAACAGGGTTCCAAGACACCCAAGGAGCTAAAAGGAATCAGAAGAGCCTTTTCCTCTAAATTTAAACCAATTTAGTCAATTAGGCATTGTTTTAAATTTTTGGACTTCCCAGTGCTTTGTAGATGGAGGTCCTGGTAATAACACCCCAGACCACAATAGCCACGCTTCCAGAGATCAGTAGGCATATTTATTTAAACAATTAGAATAATAGAAAATGATTTTCCTTTTCCTTGAAAAATACTGGCAGAGTGACAAGTTAATTGAGAAAGGACAGGCACACTCACACACAATATGTGACAGTAGGTGAGTCCTGGGATGCTTACTATCCATCAACAAGAGGAAATGGAAATGTGTATTTCCTGTGTTCCTATAACACACAGCACATTGGCCCAACTCAGCTACACGTGAACCTCTGTGTGCTGAGAAAACCCAGCTAGTTGCAGGGGGAATGTTCTTCAGGACTACTTGATATTTCCCAGAATTCCTTTCTTCTCATTACCGTAACTTTTTATGCTATTTCTTCTACTAAAACCATACTACATTCAGGTATCTCCAGATCTCAAATAGTCCCTTTAAGTTGCCCAACAAAGACAGACTCCCTGTTTCTGATATTTAACACCTGAAATCTGCACTGGGGAGATGGCTCAGTGGCTAAAGTGCTTGCTACACAAGGATGAGAACTTGAGATGGGATTCCCCACCACACCCACGTAAGAGCCGGATGTTGGGGTGTGTCTGTGACACCAGCAGTGCAGTGGTGTAAAACCAGGCAGATAAGGAGGGGAGCCGTCTAGTCAGCCAGTCTAGCCAAGTAGGTGAGCTCCAGGTTCAGTGAAAGATCCTGCCTCAAAAAATAAGGAGAAGCTGGACATGGTGGTATTTTCAGAAAGCCAAATATGAATTTTCCTCTCTCTGAAACATCATAAGTCCCTTTGGATGCAGTGTGGAAAGGGAATGCCCTGAGTTGGCATTCCCCATGCAGCAGACCTAAGTTCCTCTCCAGTCTTGTTTGTTATTCTCCTGGGGCCTCCTTCCCATGGTATGAAGTCAGGCCAGTAACGCTGTTGCTGTGTGGAACATAGGAGGATGTCCCTCTGTGCTGTATTTCCTAAGAAATAAACTATTTATGTGCATTCACATTATATTTGAGATCATAGGCAGCTAGAGAGAGTGCAAAGTACCCGGGAGGAAGTGTGCAGAGCATATGTAAACACCATACGATTTTATGCACTGTAGATGTTGTTACCTAAGGTGGCATCTGGAAGCAATCCACATGAACACCTGGGGACAACAAGAATAAGTGAAGAAATGCCAATTAGAACTGCTAAGGGAGGGAGCCTCTCTTGCCTGCTCCTCTCAGCTACCTCCCGGGGAAGTCTTGGCAAAATACAGAGAGACTCTCTCTCTCACATCTTTCTGGATATGCTGGGAGTCCTCAAAGCAGAATCCATTTCCTACATTTCCAGATGAGACCCTGAGATTCAAAAACGTATGAGAGTCCCCACTCCACAATGGCAAAGAGACAACTGGTATACCAGGAACTCTGAGAAACCGAAGCAGCAGGCTAGATCGCATGACCTCAGGAAGATGGGCGTACCGATTCCCGAGGAGCCAGCCTCTGATGGAATCATGGCATCCAGATGAAGAATGGGATCTGAACTAAGAAATGAGGGCTGGATCAGAGCAGGGGGAGGGGTGCATTGGAAAGGTGGGTGGGTGGGTTGGCAGGTGAATGGGTGAGGGGGTGGGTGTACAAATGGTGGCTATCTACAAGCAACCATAGCTGAAGAACGCAGAGAGGAAAGAAAAGGAGTAGGAGGCTTTGTGGTCCCTGAATCGGGACTCAGATATCTCCTGAAGGACAAAGAGTGGGTAGAAAATTCTCTAAGACTAAGCTTATGGATAAAAATGCTTGTATGTTTAATTAAGTTGCCTAGAAAACCACAGCCAGCAGGAGATAAGAAGAAAAAAATGAGATGAGATTCTGCTTCCAATGTTCTTTGGTCTAGACAAAGACTTAGAGATGCCCACTCCTTCATGACCAGAGCCATCCTGTAGGATCTTGTGTGTATAGGTATGGGTGTATGTACATGTTTGTTTTGAGGATAGACATGTGTGAGTAGTCATACATGTGTACATACACATATGAATTCCAGAGGACAACCTCAGGTATCTTAGCTCAGACCTCTGTCACCTTGATGTTTTGTTTTAAGAAATACTTCTATTTATTGTATGTGTATATGACTGTGACCTTGGAGTCCAGATCAGGGCATCAGATATGACACTGGAGCTATAGTTGCCCAATGTGGGTGCTGGGAATCAAACTCAGGTCCTTTGCAAATGAAGTGCACACTGTTAACCACTGAATCATCACCTGTCTGGTCTCTCTACCTTGTTTTTTGGAGCAGGGTCTTTCACTGGACCAGCAAATCCCAGCTACCCTCCTGTCTCTGTCTTCTCATGCTGAGATTATTAATCCATGCCACCAGGTCTAACTTTTTGTCATTGTTGTAACATGGGAACTGGAGATCAAACTCAGTTCCTCATGCTTGTGTGGGTGAGCCTTTTACCACCTGAACCGTCTCCTTATCTTCTCCTAGTATATCTTTGAAACACTGAGCAGAAGTGGGATTGGGAAATGTGACTACATTCTCACCCTCACAGTGCAGTGACCTCAGGCATTTTCCTATGCCAAGAACATCTGCAGAGAAACAATATCCCAAACTTGGAAACAGTCAGGTGTGACTCCTATCCTTCCAAGGTCATTTTAAGGACTGTCTGTCTCTGAGAATCACATGAGGTTCCTACACAGTCATTCATCACTGGATGGGAGGTCCCCCCACAGTGCAGTCATAGACTACTAGATTGACTGTCATGATGGCTTATGGCCCCAATGAGGGACAAATATCAGACAGGTCCCCAGTAGGCTGAAGACATGGAACGGAGATTCAGGGTAAATTAATGTGCTTTTCACTTAAATGTTGAAGACGGTCAACTTCCTGTTTCCTTTCCTTCATCAAGACAAAGACTTAATAGGCTTTGCTCCCATGGGAGGGAAACACTCAGAGAAACTTTCAACCTTACCATAGACAGAGGTAGACTTTTGTGGTGGGAACCAATCAAAGTCCCGCTTTTTGTCTGGATTATTCAATAGCCTGTGATAGTCCAATCCAGTCAAGTCTGCAGAAGCAAGGGAATTAATTGACCACACCTCAAACATGAAAGTTTTGTCTCCACCAGACGAACTTAGACACCAATTTTTAATCCCCAGCCACAGCAGAGAATGTCTTTGTGTCCTTTTCCATATGTGTGTTTCCACTGTCTATAAAACTTGACTGAACACAGAGACCTTCCTTTTTCTGCCTTCTTATTCTTTAAATTGGCAGAAGATTTCCTTAAACACTAGACGACATCCTCATGACAGCATCACTATGGGATGTTGAGCTGCATATTAAATCTGCAGCTCAGCCCTGGTCCTTCAGATCTACGCCACCACATTCTCAGTTCTCTCATTTAAGTGAGGCACTTAAAGGCACTAAAACATGTATTTTTATAAAAGCATATTATTTTACTTATTCATTATTGTTAGTATTTTAGTTTGAACAGTGTCTCACTATGTCACCCAGGGAGGCTTGGAGCTAGTAATCCCCTGCACTGAGCTTCGACGCTTTTGAAAATGTGACTCTGACTTAGCAGTGGAGACCTGGATTGAGATCAGCAGATTGTAATCGCAGTGGCTGGGACAGCTGCTGTCAGTCTCACAGGTCCCCACATGATCTATCCCCAGTCATCAAGTCTGCTGCGTTTGAAGGTAAGTGAAGCAGGTGGGTGCCTGGGTCACCAACATCTATCTTTTCCCTCCAACTGCCCATCACATCTTTTCTGTTTCTTCTGACTTCTCTCAGATAGTAGCTGGGAGTAGAAAGTGACCCTAGAATCCTGTCTTTATCTTACTAATTTGAACATGGACAAGAAGAGAGTTAGAGGCTACTGCCCTCTAGCCTCTGACTTGGCTACCCTCCCCACAAAAAGCACATGTAGGGGAAATTTCCTGCCATGCTGGGGTCTCCCCAATGACCTAGAGGCGTATGATTTTATTTTTGTCTGAGCCAGACGGTAAAGTCTGTAGAATCAAGACCAGCGTTGAGTGGACCCATCTGCCATAAGCTCCTTCCACTCTACATAGTGAGAGGCCCAAGGCAGACTCATGCAGACAGAGGAAGACAGTGGTAGCTGAATATGGGTAGTAGTGGTAGGGAGGGAGATTAGGAGTACAGATGCCCCTCCCAGGGGTGAAGAGTCAGTTACGGGAGAGGAATTAGTTCTGAAAAGCATCACCTGGCCAACACTCAGCCACACTCTTGTATATGCAGAAATCTGCTGAGCACAAAGACCTCATGTCACAAAGATCAACACCAAATGGGACTCATCCATTCAACTGAACATGTCTTGGTGTTTAAAAGGAAAAACTCTGTTCTGTGTTGGAGTGAGGCTGGACACTGAGGATGGTGAGCACAGTGAACAAATCTGAATCCAAAGGAGAAGCACTGGATCCCTCATGCCCCTCCCCATGAAGTCCAGTCCCTGCAGACAGGAAGCTGTACTAATGGGCTGAGGTGTAGACAAGAGTAGCTGCTGCCTAGCAAGCACAAAGCCCTGAGTCTGAGCTCCTGCTCTGTATGAACTGGGTGTGGGGACACACACCTGGGAGTACAGCACTCAGGGAGTGGAGGCAGAAGGATCAGAAGTTCAAAGTCCTCATCAGCTACATAGTGAATTCCAGACCAGCCTGGGCTATAGGCCCTGCTGGAAAAAAAAATTTGATGTATTTATATTCACTTGTGCATGGATGTGGGGGTGTGTGTGAAGGTGTTCATGTACATATGTATGCCTATGTGCAGAGGCTTGATTTGAGGTGAACCTTTGGAGAGGTGTGTCATTCTTCCTGGGCCATCCGCTTTATTTCTGAGACGGAGTCTTACATGTTCATCTTGAGTGCGCAGCACTGGGATTGCAGGTGTGCACCCTCACTCCTGACATTTTATAGGAGTTCTAGGAGTCTAACTCTGTCTTCATGCTTGCATGGCAAGGGATTCGCTCCATCGCTTCATCTGTCTCTCCAGCCCTGCGCTGAACTTTAGGGGCGAGAAGGTGGTTATGCAAACTGAAGAGGGAGAAATGTCATGTTGGACGAAGGAATGACATTTGACAAAGATCTGAGGCAGGAAGGAAGTTGGTGTCATTGAGGGAAAATGGTAGACTAAAAAGAGGGCTGACATGGTCATGGTGACGGACTGTTGGGGCCCAGGTTGACTGACCCCTTTGCACCTTACCCTAATGATGGAAGTCAAGAATCCACGAAGCTTTCTGGCAAGGCCATGATCGTGTTTGCAATTAGAAATACCAAATAAAAATAAGCGACTCTGGAGGCCCTGAGTAGGGTCCTAATCACTTGAAGGGACCACAAAGAGTGACTTGAGCCACTGTGGAGAGGAGTGGGTGGAGGAGGCCTTGACATCTGATGATCCCTGAGATGAAACAAAAAGGATTGACTGGCACGGATCAGATCCTTCTCCTGAGCGCAGGTGGCACGGTTAAGGTGGGCAGGCTTTTGGGGAGCCAGCAGACATTAAGAGGAGCTGCTGAGTAGGCAGCAGGATCTGAGGGTCCATGGCTCTGTGGCAGGATTTTGGCTGGGGATTTGAATTTTTGAGTCATTGGCATATAGCTGGTATTTGAAATGAAAAACACATAGTCAGAACAAACTGAATTGGCAACCTTTGAACAGCGAGCCCTCTGCAGAAAGTACCTAGTTAAAAAGGGAACAGGCAACTACAAGATGCGCTAGTCCTGGTGTCCCATCGTCCCATGGACACTATTAATTTTTGAAATGACAGGTGGTGTATGCTACTAGCTGAGGCTGCATATTTAGCTCTCTTTGATGCTAAACTTTTAGATATGTTCTGTGATCATAAAAGACAAATTGGATCACAGAATCTCAGAAGGTTTTCTTTTCTTTTCCCAGGACTCTTCGCTTTGACTGATATTTGTCTGCATAAGTACTGCCATGTTCTTTCTGTTTGTACCGCACGCATGTGCAGCTAAAGGGCCAGGCCTCTCTAGAAGAACAGTGTTCTCTAAAAGGGAGGAAATGGAGGGGCTGAAGGAGGGAGTGAGACAGTGATCCCACCCGGAGATCAAGGTGAGATCCTGACTTTGCAACACACAGAGGAAAGGAGGAAGGTGAAGGGTATGAGTAGCTGAGCCATGGAGGTGCCAGGACAGCCACCCAGGGAAACCAGCCAGAGACAACAAGCAGGAACCGAATGCTTCTGGCACAGAACAAAGTGATTCCTCAGAACACATGTTCTTTATAAAGTTTTATTCTTAGTCATGGCCCCCCAAATCATAAAACATACTTCCATGACCTTTTCTAAATATGTGACGTTGGCTTCAGGTATATCCATAGTGCTGGACAACCACAACCATGTCTGGCTTGTGAGAGGACTTATCATCTTCCAGAACAGAAAATCCCAGTAACCATTGGGTGACAGACTTCCCTGTAGCCAGTCCCAACCGTGAAACCTGACAGTCCCCTCCATCCCCTGCTCCCTGTCTCTTCTCTTCTCTCCTTCTTCCAACTGCTCTTTCCTATTTTCTCCTTAGTCAACTGAAGTCAATTATTAATGCAGTGGGGGTTTTTTGTTGTTGTTGTTTGCTTTTTGTGAGTTTTTTCTAACTCTGTGCCTGTTTCTAACTCTAGAATAAATAGTCTGAGGAATAATGCCTGTTTCACTTAACTCTGCATTCCTAGGACATCCAAAGTGCTTGGCAATCGATGATCATAATGTAGATTTGTTTTGTCAGCGAACAAAAGCATGGATAGAATGTATTAAAGGTGGTGCCAATTCCTCTAATAACAAAGATAAATTTTAATTTATTTGGCAGCTTCTGTGCTTGTTTTAAAACCATTCCAACCTAAATATTTTCTAGAAGAACCCAGAATTAGAAGTATTGGAATTTCTGTGCTTGCTAAGTATTATTTATTAGGTGACATTTCGGAAGCATCAGAGCAGCGCTGCACAATGACCCAGCTTTGAATCCACTCAGGTGATCCACCACGTTCATGGGCACCAAGAAAGCCAATAAAATCCTGCCATGCCTGCGTTCCTCCACACTGCAGGCTGACTGAGCTCCTGAGCTAGGTTAGCTAGGCTGCTTTACTAGAACAACAGGTTTAGTAGCGAGTGGCCACAGCCGTCTCCATACACTCAACAGAAGTGGGCGTGAGCACCGGCGTGCTGACGGCTTAGAGGTGAAGAGTACATACTGCTCTTGCAGAGGACCTGAGTTCAGTTCTCAGCACCTACACTGGGTGGTTCACAACTGCCTGTAATACCAGCTCCAGGGGGATCCGACGCCTTCTTCCGGCCTCCACAGGGATCTGTACTCACCTGCATAAAACCACACATAAGTAGAATTTACAAAAATAATACAAGATTTCTGAAATACTTCAAAGCCTGACAGCCTTCACAATAGAGGAACTGGCTGTCAGGCCCTGTGGCCTGCGGTAGAGATGGTCTCTGATCTCAGCACGCAGGCACTCAGATGCTGGTCCAGGCTCTCAGGATCTGTGGGAAGTGCAGAAGTCAGCCCCCTGCTCAGTCTTCCATTAAGGAGGGTTATTATAATTTCCTGTCCATCAAATGAGACAGTAGGGAACATCCCATTTATAATCACACACCATAATCCCAACATGTTGCTATTATCTTCATCTGTCCCACATCTCTAAGTCTGTCCTACAAAGAGAATCAGAGACTGTCAATCCTGGATGTCTGTCACCATGGTTACTGATATATATCCATGACAGTTAAACCTCGGAACAAAGTCCCTTTCAGAAGTTGACCTACTGTGAGAACCAAGCTGAACCATATGCACCAGGCTCTGAAAATAGGTTTGTAAAGCTGGCGTGGCTGGCCATACCACACCTGCTCTTTGGAGCTTCCAGAAATTCCCTTTTCTCTGTGGTCCTGAAAACTTGGCAAGATCTTTGATGGAGTTATGACCAACAAAATACACAGAAGTGACATGAGTGCCTCCATATTGGCCTTTAAAACCATCTGTCTTTGGGTTGGAGCCATTGCTCAGTGGTTAAGACACTTGTTGCTCTTTCAGAGGACCCAGATTAGAATCCCATCATCCACATCATGTTTCATAACCATTCGTAACCCCGGATCAAGGAAATCTGATGCCCTCTTCTGGTTTCTGTGGGTACCAGGCATGCACGTGGTACACAGACATGCATGCAACCAAAACACTCATATGTATAAACCAAAATAAACGTTAAACAAATTTTTAAAACCTCTGTCTTTGCATCACCCGCTCTTACTACTCATGTCAACCTTGAATGATATGTAGTCTAGGAGCCTGAGACCAGGCCAGAGCCGAAGACTTCCTCTCAGGAAAGCCTTCCACTAGACACTCACATGAAGAAGCCCTTATGCCTAAGAGATGAGCAGCAGGCGGGTAAAAGAGCTAATATTGTGCGGTTTGTTCTCCCAACACAGCCAGTCCCATACTGACAGGAACACTAACATACATATAATAAAATAACAAGCCCATGGGCAATCTAGATTGGCAGCTTGACAGAATCTAGAGTCCCCATAAAAACAAATCACTGGGAAGTCTGGGAGGAGTTTCTATACTGGGTTAAACAAGGTTAAAAAAAAATCCTTCCTGAATGTGGGCAGCACCTTACCAAGGGCTGGGGTCCTGAACTGAATACAAAGAAGGGGAGCTGAGCACCAGCATCCATCTCTCTCTGCTTCCTGACTGTGGATGCCACGTGATCAGCTGCCTCATGCTCCTGCCGCCATGCCTTTCTGCCATGATGGACTGTATGCCCTCAAACTGTGAGCCACAACAAACCCTTCCTGAAGTTGCTTTTCCTGGGTACTTTGTCACAGCAACGAGAAAAGCAAATGGTTGGGGCTGAATTGATGGGTCTTTGGTTAGCAGCGCTTACTGCTCTTGCAGAGAACCCAAATTCAGTTCCCAGCACCCACATGGGGAGTACAATCATCTGTACTCTAGCTACAGTGGAATCCACTGTCCTCTTCTGGCTTCTGAATGCAACTGTACTCACATGCACTCCACACCCACAGACAATTAAAGATAACAAAAATAAATCTTAAAAAAAAAGAAAAGCAACTGATAAAGCAAATAAGAAAATAGGTATGGTCCCAGTCATGTTATACATTAAAAAAAAATCCAAAACAATGTTTACCAAAATCTTAATAATTGTATCTTACTAATGAACTACAACCAGATTTTATTTTGTTCACTTTTTGCATTTCAAAATGATTGTCTCTTATGCTATCAGTAGCTTTTATAGATGCATCACATTTAATGTCTTAATAAAAGTTAAATATCATTAAAAAACACATCAAAGGAAATGGGGTCAAATTCACTCCAGGGTTAACATTGAGCCCATCAGTTATGATGCTAGCACACATGGAGAGAGCCTGCCATACAAAAAAAAAAAAAAAAAAAAAAAAAAAAACACGCTCTAAAGAAGAGTCTGGTGACAAGGTGAGCACACTGTCCCCAGCCCATGTACTTAAGTGGATCTGGCAC
Source organism: Ondatra zibethicus (assembly GCA_004026605.1). Lineage (NCBI taxonomy): Eukaryota > Metazoa > Chordata > Mammalia > Rodentia > Cricetidae > Ondatra > Ondatra zibethicus. Next base: position 22,475 of record PVIU01013226.1, on the reverse strand, counting down.
ATCTTAGCACAGTACCTGTGCAGTGAAGGTTCCAGGAACCACTATTTCCTGTAAGCCCGTGTGCCTTCTCCTTTAATCTGTTAGGAAATAAATGCCTTTGGAAGCAACAAGACAATGATTAAGGAAATGATTAATGATTAAAGCTAGAAGATTTAGCTGTGCTCTCTCTCTCACACTCTCTCAGTTGTCTACATTCTGCTGTAACACTGAGAAGGAAAAATAGAGCTTCCATCAGGAACAACCATGGGACAGGACTCAGGAGATTCTTCCTCAGCCTCAGGCCCTGACAAACATGTCCTGATTTCAGCTCCACGCCTTGACTACCACCAACAACCTCCAGTTCAGATGCTGGGCTGAGCCTCTGGGCTGTAACAAGGGGAAAGATGCGTTCTTCCACCAGGCATAACACCCATAGGGGATCTGAGGGTTTCCTGGCTGCTCACAAGAGCTAGTGACATCCTGGAACTAGATGGGAGTTACTGCCCCTTAGAGTATTCTGTCTCTTTGGAGCTGGCAATGCCACCCCTCCCATTTGCCCTGCTGAACTGTCCACGCATGCCTGCGCTCCACAAGCTTCTCTAGACACAACCCACAGAAGTGAGCAGCTCTGGACTTCCTCAGAAATTAAAGCCACTCCCAATTCTGCCTTTGTGGTTTATCTTTCCTCCTTTCCTGGCCTCTGTCTCCATTTCCTCCACTGCTTACTCTTCACTCCCGAAACCGGACACTTCTCCCTCCACAACAGAGACAGCAGGTATACATTTTTCTCTCATGCTCTACTTCTGTAGAGACTGACCCCACCCCATGCCCAGGCTGAGTCCCAACCATCCATTTCCATCCTTTGCTTCCTTTTGTAAACTCCAGCCTCTATATCACAACCCAGTAGACCTACAGGACCCAGGCACAGGGTCACAGTCCTGTTCTTCTGACAGCACAGAAGCAAAATGGAACCTTCCACGGTGAATACAGTGTCATGGTATTCAAATGCTGGATTAAAAGAATGCTCACTACATCTCAGACCTGGGGTCACTACAGCAGATTTTCCATCAAAAAGAAAGACCTGCCCAGGATGGCCTTGATCTCCCTGCCCCACCTCTGAAGTGCTGGGATTGCATAACAGCTGGCAGGACTGAAGGGTGTGTGTGTGTGTGTAGGCCAGAACTCAATTTCAGATGCCATCCATACTATTTTCAGAGACAGGACCTTTCACTGCCCTGCAGCTTGACAAGTAGGCGAGGCTGACTAGCCTGCGAGCAGCCCCCAGTCCCTCACTGGGGGATTCTAAGCAAGGATTCTACTGCTGGACCACATAACCAAACCATTAAAAAAAAAAAAAAACTAAGACAAGATTTTGCTATGTATTCACTCAGGCTGACCTTGAACTCTCTACATAGCCCAGGCTGACTTTCAACTGTGATCCTTCTGTTTCTGGCTTCTGAGGCTGAGATTATAGGTATATGCCACCAAAGTTGATCTATTGGTTTTCTTAAAATTGTATCTTATGTCAACTTCTAAAATTTGAGAAACTTTAACACTTGTGTCTGATTTTTTTTTTCTGAAATATAAACTCAGCAACATTGATGGTGGGAACTGGGATGTCAAAATCTGATTTTGATCTTCAATATAAGCCCCTTTGCCCAAACTCCATTACACAAGTCTTCTTTACATATGTGTGGTCTGTTCTACTGACCTGAGTGGACAATGCTTTCTTCCAACCCAAGCTCTGCAAAGTCCTTTTTGCCACAGGATTTTAGGTTTTGAGACCTATGCCCGTCTGAAACATTCTTCTGGGTAAAACATTTGAGAAAACTTTACAAATGCATAAAATACTTAAACTCCTCTGCATTTGTGCTCTGAACTGTGGTAATTTCATTGTGTCATCCTTCCGTATTGCTTTCCTTTGACTCAGAAGAATTAGAAGTTCATGGTGCCTCTAACACAACCTGCCTTGTTTCCCATGAGCCCAGAAAAGCATGAGATGAAATTACTGTGGCCCAGCATGCCACCTCACCCCTGGAAGTCTACCCAAATCCAAACAATGGCACCACTGTAGGGTCAAGAAAGGTTGCAAAGCAAAATTACTTTAACACAACAGGAGAAGAATTTAAACAGAGTTCAGCGAATTGCAGACTTTTCTCCCCCAGCTGTCTCATGTTATACACAGACAGGCTACAGAGAGTTTTGCAAAGAAATCAGTGTTGTCTGACCAATAGGAAAGAAGTCAGTGTGTGTGTGTGTGTGTGTGTGTGTGTGTGTGTGTGTGTGTGTGTGCGTGCGTGTGGTGCTGCAAGGAGGGCCGCTTGTTTGTTTCCTGGCTGCCCAGCCCCCTGAAATAATCACACAGAAACTGTATTAATTAAATCACTGCTTGGCCCATTAGCTCTAGCTTCTTATTGGCTAACTATTATATTAATTTAACCCATTTCTATTAATCTGTATAGCACCGCATGGCTGTGGCTTACCAGGTAAAGTTCCCAGCATCTATCTCCAGCGGCTCCATGGCTTCTCTCCGACTCTACCCTCTTTCTCCCAGCATACAGTCTAGTTTTTCCCACCTAGTTCTGTTCTGCCCTTGCCGCAGGCTCAAAGCAGTTCTTTATTCATTAACCAATAAAAACAACACATAGACGGAAGGACCTCCCACATCACATGCAGTGTGTGTGTATATGTGTACATGAATGTATGTGCCTGTGTGTGTGCATGTATGTATAGATGTGCACACATGTGTATATGTGTGCACACATCTACATGTAGCTATGTGTCTGTGTGTGCGTGTATGTATGTGTGTAGCTACATGTGTGTACATGTTCATGTGTGTGTGAGTGTATGTGTGTAATCATGCATGTGGAGGCCAGAGTCCAGTTATCATTCCTCAGACATTATCTGTCTTGGTTTTTGAGACAGGGTCTCTCATTGGCCTGGGACTCACCAGCAGGCAAGTCTGATGGTCAGTGATCCCCAGGGATCTGCCTACATCCACTTCACTTCCTCAGTGCTGGGATTGCAACTGCATGTCACCAGCTTCTTTACATGGTTGTGAAGCTTAAACTGGAGTCCTCATGTTTGCAAGGCATGCGCTCTATGGTGGGAGTGATCAACCCAGGCCTGTTCTTGACTTTTTTTTTTCATTCTAAGAATCCCCAAACCATTTTCCATATCAGTTCCACATGTTTCCAGTTTTTCCACACCCATGTCAGCATCTGTGATGATGTTCCATGTTTTGTGTGTGTGGCCATCCTAGCAAAGAATGACTTTAGTTAAGCCACTAAAGGCCTGCAAAAGGACAGAACAAAGCAGGCATCAAGGAAGATCATGACAGTCACAGGGACAAAACCTGGTGTCAGCTCCTAGCTATGACCTCCCTAGACTAAGCTGGAAGATGCAGCTGCATTCAGTCCAGCCACAGACAAATGGGGCCGTCCCTTGTTCTTAGCCCAGTGCAGCCTTATACCCACAAGACAATGCAGACCTATTGAGGATTTTCCTCACGCCAAGGCTCAAGTGGCTTTCCTTTCTGCTTGGCAGCCGGTCTCTACCATTCTCAGGGAAGGAGAAAAATCACATTTGTTTCCAATTACCTTTGAGAAGTTCTCACACGCCTGGCGTACAACACGTGTGGGGCATGGGGGCCGCCTGCATAGTAGCGCCTGAGGGGAGAAAAAAGCCTACACACTCACAGCTGGAAAAGAAGAGCCTGGTGTTGTGTAATCACAACACAAGAAGGACTGAGGCAGTAACACTCACAGGCCAGGTCTCCATCCAACAGACATTCCTTGAGACTTCTGAGTGCCTGAAATGGAAGGCTCTCTTTCAAGATGGTTTTATCCATGTCAATGACAATTCTTTTGTCACATAGGATGTGATGGTGAGGTCTTGTAGGGAAACATTTTTGAGTTAATTGTTCTTGGGGATTGAAAATGGGTGCTGACCATACCCACTGGAGGAGGCTATGCCATCCAACAAGCAAGGCCTTTGAATTCCTGTAGGCTTTAACCTGGTAGTACCCACTTACCTGGAAAGACTCACACATTGCAAGCTCATTATTACAGAGCCTCCAGGGGTAGAAAGAAGGTTCTCATTTGAGCTCCATTTGGGTGTGCATATGTGTACATGCATGTGTCTGTGTGTGCATGTATATATATGTGTGTGTATGTAGTTTGCATATTGTTGTGCAGTTGCATATGTGCACATGTTCACAGATGTATGGATGCATGTGAGTGGCCATGCATATAACATTTATGCTGGAATACTTGTCTTAAGGTTTCTTTTGCTGTGAAGATAGACCATGACCATGGCAACTCTTACAAAAGACAACATTTAACTGTGGTGGCTCACTTACAGTTCAGAGGTTCCATTTTCTTCATGGTGAGACATGGTAGCATGCAAGCAGACATGGTGCTGGACAAGAAGCTGAGAGTTCTACATCTTGCAGGCAACAGGATGGCTTAAGACACTGGGCAGTATCTTGAGCATATATGAGACCTCAAAATCTGCCTTCATAATGACATACTTTCTCTAACAAGACCAAACCTGCTCCAAGAAGGCCACACCTCCTAATAGTGCCACTCCCCTTTGAGGCCATTTTCTTTCAAGCAACCACAATACTGGAATGCCTTTCTGTGAACCAGGGAAGCCTTTGTCTTGGGTTCAGTAAAGTACCACTGGCTTTTTATTATGTTCAACAGCATTAAGACCCCAAGGGACACATCCATTCCTGCTCTTTCCAGGCCTCTATATGAAGAAGCTGGTACAGGGGCAGCCATGTTAAGGTGTTCAGTGCTCTCTCTCCCAAACACACACACACGCACGCACACACACACATGCGCACGCGCACGCGTACACAACCTATGCATTGATCTTGTGATGGACTGCTCCTCTCTGCTAGGCATTTTAAATCCACAGACAGACAGGGTATTGATTATTCCTACAAGGCAGTGCCAGACATGAGTTCAAATCCTAGCTCTGGCTTTTACCATATGGGTGGTTTTGATCACTGTACAGTGTGCGGTATAATCAGCAGACTGCATAGACTAGTGCAAAATGTATCAATTCCCCACCCACTGAACTACGTGCAAAATCAGGCCACAAGGATACTCCCAAACAGCCTTCCACTCAGGCAAGCCACTAAATCAATAAAGTCCTTAACACCGGGGCTCTCTAAAACAACAAAGGAAGACAAAATCTACCTTGCACAACCAAAGTCACAGGATGCTGCCACAAGCAAAGAGAAGTTTCCACTAAGTCCTGAGTGTAGGTTATCTGATGGTTAATGGTGGGGGTATGCCAAACAGCCATACACACACACACACACACACACACACACACACACACACCATTGATATAAAAGTTACTGTGTTATTCGGCTCACTTTGCTTATTCATTCATTTGTTTGTGCATTTATTTTGGCATGTGCAGGCAGGTGTGTGTACATAGGCAGGTAGGTGTGTGCATGCCTGTGGAGATCAGAAGTCAATGTCGGATGCCTTCCTTGATTGCTCCCCTCATCTCCTGAGACAGAGTCTCTTGCAGAACCTGGAGCTCACTGATTCTTCTACACTGGCTGCTCAGCAAAAGGCACACAGGGCCACATACAGAGGTGCTGAAGACAGCCCTTAATTTCTCATGCTTGTTCCACATCCCTTTACCAGACAAAATCCTATCCCCAGCTCCCAGACAGAATTATATCCTCAGTTTACCAGATGGAGAAACTGAGGCACACAAATCACAGAAACTCCTGCCTGTGATCTATGACAACACATTATAACACATTACTATTACACACACACACACACACACACACATACACACACACACACACACACACACACACACACACAAGGCCCAGCTGCATCCCGGGGTACAGCTTTCCCAAACCATGCTCTTTATGACACTATCAGGACCACGGGATGGCATAGACTTTTTTTTTCCTCAGTGAAGTCTACAGTCATTTCTGTGTGAGATGCTATCATCTATCTCAGCCTCTTTCAGGGGTACACAGTGCACAGTACAAACCTAACAGAAACAGTTAAGTCATTTTCTACCCAAAGCATTTACATCCGTTACATATGCATGAGAAATTCAGTTCATATCATTTGAGACTTTCACAGAAATAAAAAAGCACAACTTTTTGAGAAAACAACTTGTATTTGTTCCTAATTGAATAAAGTGGATTCCGTATTTGATAAGGAATTTGGTCTTTTAATTTGGGGAATTCTAGGGCTGGGGTGTAGCTCAGTAGAGTGCTTGCCCAGCATGCACAAAGCCCTGGGTTCAATTCCCAGTACCACATAAACTAGGCATGGTGGGCATGCCTATAATCCCAACACTGGGGAGGTAGGGGCAGGAGGATCATAAGTTCAAGGTCATCCCTTGGCTACATAGCAAATCTGCGGCCAGATCAGGCCACACGAGACCCCTACTCAAATAATAATAATAATTTGCAAAACTCAGTGATGGCATAGGAGGCAACTGAGTTATTTTGAGGAAAGTCATTACACCCTTGGATCTCAGTCATCCAGATCCTGATGCTGCCTAGGGTAACTTCCTACCCTGGGCACAGTCGTGTGAGTTTCCCATGAGCCACCAGTCTCAGGCTCTCTGCAGACACCTCTGGAAACACAACTGTCTAGCCACTTGCATGTGGGAGCCCGTGAGTTAGTGTCTGCCAACTGTCTCCATTTCTCCTGATAACAGACTCTCCACGTCTCTAAAAAGCAAGGCAGGAAGTGGTGGGATGCAGTCAGTCTGCAAAGGGACATTGAAAGCAGCTGAGGGCAGGGGGGAGGGGCCAAGTGCTCCTCTAGCTCTCCCAAGGCTGAGCCAGGTCCTGGGACCCCGAGAGGCGGAAGCTGCATGCATTTGAGCAGGGCCCTCCTGTAGACACCTCTGTTTGCCATTCCCCTTTCTCAGGGTCTTCAGGGAGTCGAGAAGTTGCAGGCACTGACGGGGGCACAAGATTCATTGCTGCTGCACTGGGGGAAAGGAAGCCAGGGCAAACAGAACCCTTTTCATCCCCGTGTGGCAGAGCGGCTCAGAGAAGAAGTCAGGGGTTTGTTAGAGGCAGCCTGAGGGAACACAGGCCACTTCTCTGGGCGGCAGCGGCGTCTGGTTACCCACGCATCCTGGATACAAATGGCCTTGGGGGAACACAAGCCAATTCCTGGGGGAAATTTGTCCTCATAAAATAGCCTAATGAGGAAGGCACAGCCATCCCTTCATCTGATATCCAGAGCCAAGGGCACAGTGAGCAGGTGACAGGGTGTGGTAGAAAGAGAGAGAGAGAAAGAGAGAGAGAGAGAGAGAGAGAGAGAGAGAGAGAGAGAGAGAGAGAGACCGACCATGACTGTTGAACAGACTAGACAATTCGGGGAAATGTGTTTTGTGAAGAGGGGCTTTGTGGAGCTGAAGGTCAGGGTGCAGGGCTGGTCACAGGGGAGCTAGGGACTTCTCCATGGGAGGACACACTGACTTTCCAGAAGGAGCTGGGTTAGGGAGGAGAGAGAGAAGGTGCTAGGTCCAGCAAGAGCCAGCAGTGCAAAGGCTCTGAGGTAGGAGTTAAGTGTGAGCTCTCCCCAGAACAGAAAGGAAGCTCACTGGAAAGAGATATGTGGTGAGCATCCTAAAGGTGGGCAGGAAGGATTATCTGGACCTGCGATGTCCTAGAACAAACTTAGTCTGTGGGTGTCAGGATGGTTCATAAACTTAGTGCACCACCATGGAAATCAACATGGAGGGTTCTCCAAACCCTAACAACAGAGGTCTACCATATGACCCAGCCTTGCCACTTTTGAGGGTTTATCAGGCAGACACTCCCATATATTTACTGCCGCACTGTTCACAAGGGCTGAGTTAGAGAAGCGCAGGTGTCTATTATCAGAGGAATGCAAAAAGAAACAGTGGAATATCAACACAATGGGATTTTGTTCAGCAATGAAGAATAAGACTGTCATTTACTGGGAAATGGAAGCACCTGGAGATGATCATATTTCACACATTAAGGCGGAGCTTAGATAGATATTATGCCAAAGCATATGTGTACACATGAAATGTGGTAGGAGTCACGCTGTCCAGGGAGGATGAAGGGAGACAACAAGGAAGGATGGGGGTGATATGGTAAGGTGGAGAATATGAAGGATACGTGCTCAGAGGACATTACCTATGTGCACGAAAATTGCCTTACCAGTACCATATGCAATACACACACACACACACACACACACACACACCAATAAAATGTAACTCTGCGCTGTGGTAGAGAATATTCCCACACTAGGAGATACTGGATAGAACACAGAATGTAATTTGTTCAAATCGCAGCCACACAACTTCCCAGCCTGGGTGACTTGGTGTAGCGCTTAATGTCTCCATTTTTTTTTCTCAGCCTGTCATGGAGACGGCAAGGAACACAGCATACAGTACAGTGGGTTACTGTGGTTGCTAAATGGAAGATGTCTAGGGGTTAGGGAGGGGCTGGCTCCACACCTACTGAGGGCTGGCTTCATAATGAGGTTGGTGATGCCGAGGTGAGAGAAAACCACAAGGATATTAACTGAGTGTCCTGGGGGAGCAACAGTTTATTTCTGGCCACACAGGCCATCTTACACCATGCTCATCATGGGATATGTTTTCTGCCTCTTTAGGGATTGGCGCCATCCTTTTTGGTTCTTGGGTTTTAAAATGACTTGTGCCTGAGAGACAGAGAGACAGAGAGGTAAGAGTGCAGTGCCCTCAGAGGCCAGAAGATGGTGTCAGATCCTCTGGCACTGGCATTACAGGGTGGTTATGAGCTGCTATGCCAGTGCTAGGAACTGGGTCCTCTGCAAGAGCAGCCAGTGCTCATAACTGCTGAGCCATCTCTCTAGTTTCCCCTTTTGTTCTTAGTCATATTGCCCCCCCTTTGCCTGGTTGGTCCCCTTGTAGCTCACAAGGTGACCTGCCAAGGGTGCAGCCTCGCTAGCATCTACTGTCTGAGAGATGGCCATGGTGCCCCCAAATCGGGAGTCACTCTAAAGTGGGTTCCATTGGAGTTGAGAGGCAAGGATCCCACAGCCTCTGGCTGGCTGCTGGGGAGGTGAGGATCACAGGGATTAGGGACCCAGGGACTAGTGGCCATAAGGAGGAACGAAGCCTTACCCTGGGATGACACCAAATATATGGCTTCGATCCTTGCATGGTGACTATCAGAAAGTAGACACCAGGGCAAAGGATGTGCTAAGACGTGACATGAACAGCAGCAAAAACCTCATACGTGAGGCAGTATTGGCAAAAACCAGTCAAGAAGGTGTGAAATGAGATGTGCTGTTTACTAACACAGCTGTCAGCTGAGCCTCCAGAGTCGGTGTGCAAGGATCCCAACCGGTTAACTACATGACGACAGCACCTGTGTCACAGAACCGCGAGGACACTGCTAATAAACAAATAGCAAGGGAATAGGATGAGAGTGGGTACCATGGCTAATTTTGACTGTCAACTTGGCAGGATTTGGAATCACCATGGAGACATACCTCAAGGCTGACTCTATGAGGATGCTTCAGGAGAGGTTTAACTGGGGAGAGGAGAGCCATCCTGAATGTGGGCAATATCATCCCATGAGCTGGGGGCCTAGTCTGTATTAAAAGGAGAAAGTAAGACGGAGCGTGTTGACACACACCTTTGATCCCAGCACTTGGTAGGATCAAGGTGGGTGGAGCTCTCTGAGTTTGAGGACAACCTGGTCTACGTAGGGAGTTCCAGGGATGCCAGGGCTACACGGTGAGACCCTGTCTTAAAATAAATAGGTAATAGATAGGTAGATGGATGGATGGATTGGGAGGGAGGAAGGGAGAGAGAGAGAGAGAGAGAGAGAGGTGCCAGCATCCATCTCTCTGCTGCTGACTACAGATGCAGTGAGACCAGCAGCCTCATGGCCCTGCTGCCATCCTTCCTCACCATCATGGACTGCACCCTCAACTGTGTGCCAAAAGAAACCCTTCCTTCCTTCCTTAAGTTGCCTTTGTCAGTATTTTATCCCAGCAAAAACAACAGTAACTAATCATGCTGGATTCAGGAGGTGCCGGGTACACGATAAATACTCTGACAGGAGCCACAGACTGGGCATGTAGCTTTTTCCACATCTACTTCTGACTATTTGATTGGTTGTTTTGAGACAGAATTTCACTTAGCTCAAGTTGAGCCCTCCCTCACTATATAGCCAAGGCTGATTTCGAATTCCATATTCTCCTGCCTCATAAAGGGAGAAACAATAATTTTGATAAACCCTTTGCTTAAGTTGCACAACAGCAATCTAAAGCAGACAGATCTGTGTTCTTTGACTGCTTTGGGGGTAAGGGTGGCTGCAGGGATTTCAGAGCTGACATGTTTCTGCATCTCTTAGCATTTCTGTGACAGAAGCAGAGGCCAATTAACAAAGGAATGGGAAGAAACCTGTGTCTGCAGAGAGTCAACAGATCTGCACCAGCAGAAAGCAAGGGATTCTGCTGGGAAAGTCACTTCTGAGCCACAGGGAGGGACAAGCCACACCTCCTACTCTGCCCCAGCCCACGCCTGGGACATGAACCCAAAGGGGAAAATGAGCACATAGCCAAGCTCCACAAGCCAGTGAAACCATCATCATATGCTTCGGGGTACAAAGATGGCTTAGCTGGTAAAGTGTTTGCCATACAAGCAAGAAGAGCTGAGTTTAGTCTCCAGAAGTCATACAAAAGCTGGGCATGGTGGCACACATCTATAATCCCAAAACTGAGATTCTGGCAGAGATGGGCAGGTCTCTGGGGTTTGCGGAGGAACCATCTAACCTAGCCCACAAGCTCCAGACCAATGAAAGACCCCATTTCAAAAACAAAGTAGATCATGTGAGGAACAACATCCCAAAATGACCTCTTGTCTCCACACATGTGCATGCATGAATGTACATATGCATACTAATTAAATGCATGTATGAATAAGCAAATAAATATGCTTTCTATCTGCCCTCTTTTGACAATGCATTTTTTCGTCAATAAATGAGGCAGACCTATCTCTTCGTGGGGCACTGGGCCCAAGTCAAACAGTATTGAGCACTGTGGAAAATCATTTTGATTGATACTAACAATAAATTTATTATAAGCACTCATTCAGATGCACATGTTACTTTAAATAAGCTGAGACCCTGGGGGATGGGGAGATTTGGTTTCCCAATGGATAGCCCATAGGTCCTTCCCTGCTGGCCATTCTACCTAGAGCAAAAACCATCCATCAAACAGCCAAATGAACTTCCCTGGTGTCGGGAGCAGTCATCTGAACACGGAGCAGCCATCTGAACACGGAGCAGCCATCTGAACACGGAGCAGCCATCTGATCACGGCGCAGCCATCTTGAGGAAGCTACACACAGGTGCAGCTGCTTACTGTCCAAGGGCTGTGACAAAAGAGGGTTTACCTGCTGCAGCCTGCAGCTGTCGGCTGCTGCCATGTGCTGAGTCGGATGGAAGCCCAGGCTTACAAAGGCTGCCAAGAACCTGGTCTTGAAGTGCTTATCTTGGCCCACTTGCAATCCCTAGCAAGACAGAGCAGGACGGCAGCCAGCTGGGAGGGATGCATCTGTGTATCTATAGTGAACTGCATGCTGGGAAATCAGTCCAGGAAGATGACCGTGGCAATTGTACAGTGATGGCCCTAGGGTAGAGTTTCTGCCTTCATGTGGTATTAGTAAACAAAGAAAATGCCAACCTATAAACACAGCAGCTTACTCACACACAATGTTCTATCAAACACAGCAGCTTACTCACACACAATGTTCTATCATCAACTTGACCTACCGTCTATCTGCAAAGTACTTCATTATCCACTGTCAGGCATTTTACACAACTATCCAGCCCTGCCTGCCTATGCATCCATTAGGCACTTTGTAACCTGCGCCATCTTGCTTCTCCTCTTCCTTGTCTAGACACCAAGACCCACCACCTCATGAGCTTGAGCTGTTTTGTGGTTTGAAGGGAATGGGATCAACACTTAAACACTTTGGGGGAGGGGAGGCAAAGCACAAAGGGGAAGAAGTAGAGGAAGAAGTCCCATTGCTGAGCTGTGTGTCCCGGACCCGTCTAAAGAGTCAGTGGCATTTAAGATATTCATCAATCTGACTTTGGGAGGTCAGTCCAGTGCTCCGATGCAGGTCTCTGCCTCTGTTTCCATCAGTTGCTGGATGAAGGTTCTATGGTGATATTTAAGATATTCATCAGTCTGACTACAGGACAAGGCCAGTCCAGGGACCCTCTCCTCTATTGCTTAGGGTCTTAGCTGGAGTCATTCTTGCCGAATCCTGGGAATTTCTCTAGTGCCTGGTTTCTTGCTAGCTCCATAGTGGCTCCCTCAATCAAACTATTTCTTTCCTTGCTCTCATCTTTGTCCTTCCTCAATCATAACTATTGCATTCCCTCGAGTTCTCCTCCTCCCCTCCTCCCCTCCTCTTCCTCTTCTGCCCTCCCTTCTCCCCCACTCCCATGCTCCCAGTTTTGTCAGGCGATCTTGTCTATTTCCCCTTTCCAGGTGGATCTATGTATGTTTTTGTAAGGGTTCACCTTGTTACTTAGCTTCTCTAGGATCATCCCCAAAGCAATGCACCTTACCCTCTCTGAGGAGTGGATGGGGTGTGAGGTGGGAAGGGAGGTGGAAGGAATGGGAAAAAGGAGAGGGAGTGGGAACTGGGATTGGTCTGTAAAATGAGAAAAGATAGTTTATTTTCTTTCTTTAAAAAAATAAAATTAATTTTAAAAAAAGGGTCATGGTACCAGAACTAGAACTGCTCACCACAGGGAAGTAGAAAGCTTGCTGGCTTAATACTCTATGGGGGAGATTCCCAGGGTCACCACGTAAGAAATGATAAGTCGACTACTTGCACAGTCTTCCAGAAGCCTGCTAGGAGAAGCTTGGCCTTCCAATGGTATTAGTCTAGGTTTAGGGGATTTTAAAAATATATATATTTGTTTTATTTTTAATTATGTGTGAGTTTGGGGTGGTATGGCCACATGAGTATAGTGCCTGATGAGGCCAGAAGAGTGTGTCAGATCCCCCAGATCTGGAGTTACAGATGGTTGTGAGCTGCCATGTGGGTGTTGGGAACCAAACCCAGGTCCTCTGGAAGGGCAGCCAGTGTTCTTAACCACTGAGCCTTCCCTCCAGGCCCTGTTGTAGAATTTGTTAGCCTGCTTTTGCTGTATGTTTAGGAGTGGGGAGGTATGTTTTGACACAGAGTCTTATGTTTTTATTATTATTGTTGTTTAAACATTTTAGATTAACATACAAAGTAATGGATTTTATCGTGGGAATTGCTATTTGGACCAGCACACTGGTCTGGGATTTTCTCTATAACCTGGCTGGCCTTGAACTCATGATCTTTCTGCCTCTGCCTCCTGAATGATGCTATGGTCACAAACATGTGCCAACACACCTAGTTCAATGTTGTCTTCTATCTCTCAAATATCGGTGGTCCCTCATTGTTCCGGTCTCCCATTGTCATCTCTCCATAGGACCCTTAGCAATCACCACTGGCTGGCTAACAAAGCCCTCTTGAGATCCTTCCTAAGCCCCTAATAGAGACTGAACAGCCCCATATCCATGAGCCTTGCTGTGTAGTGACATGACACTGTGGCTAACTTCCCCGACCAGTTCTCAGTCACCGCCTATCACTTTGGAGTCATTGTAATTAATAAAACAAGCGATGCCTTGAACCCCAAAACTTTGACAAGAGGATAAAGTGGGTCTGATCAGAGAGGTGGCTGTTAAGTGCCTGTAAAGTGAACTAACAGGAGGGCCCCGATACATGGCGGAGTCCAACAGCAGCGGTGATTCGCATACCACGCAGGATGATCTGGACCGTAAAGATCTTGTCACACTACCCCACGGGTGCACAGTTTAAAGCGCACACATTGTTTATTTCTATAATTTTCCTTATAATATTTTCAGATGATGGTTGACTGCAGGGAGCTGATACTCCCTGAAGCAAGAATAGAGAGGACTATAACCCACAAAGGAGTAAGAATGCATCAACCTTATTCCTGATATACTGTATGGGAAAAAAAGGCACCTTCTGGCTTGCTGCTTAGATTTTCTTAGCTATCTTGTGGAAACTGTTTAATCCATTTTTCTCCCAGCAGCAGCATACCTAGTAGTAAACATATTTAAATTAGATACTTACGAAGCCAAAGACCGCATCCCTTAATTATTTATGCGAGTTCTCACTTCTTAACTAGGGGAACAAGGAGCAGAGATGACTTTAACAGCTCTGCTCCAAGGATCGTGTACGAGACAATAGGCTTCAAAGAAAAATGCCCTTTCAAGGACGACGAAAGGCACCGTTTTCTTATTATGAAGCCTGTTCCCTCATTAGCGACTTTTAATCAATATCTTCTCCACTTTTGAGTAGACAAACACATCTGTGCCTTTGACCAGAGTTTCTGACAGCCACGCACGAGGCTCTGTGACCTGGTCTTGTTTAGTAACAAAGGCATCCTTAAGTACCTATGCCATGTGCACTCGGGTTAGTGACTTCTGAAAGCCTTAGACTAGTGGTTCTCCACCTTCCTAACACTGAGACCCTTTAATACAGTTCCCCCTGTTGTCCTGACTTCCCCAAACCATAAAATTATTTTCATTGCTACTTCATGACTGTAATTTTGCTACTGTTATGAATCATAGTGTAAATATCTGTGTTGCCCAGTGATCTTAGGGAATCCGCCTCAAGGGCTGTGACCCCATAGGCTGAGAACAACTGCTTTACACAGAGTTTAGAGTGCAACCAGCCTGGGCCAGGAGATGTGCGTCTCTCCCAGAGCAGGTACTCTTGGGGGGCATCCCTTACCGTTATTCTACGTGGCATTGATTTGGGCAGAATATAAAGAGCCTGTTCCCCAGACAGGAGACTGGACCCCACCTGGCACTGCATTTGGAGAGGTAGGCAGCAACTGCCGTGATGATGGGACACACCAGCCCCCCACTGGCCACTGCCACACTATGGACACTCTTTATACATCATCTGGAACTTAAAATTTGTCAATAAATACTAGGCATGGTTGGTGCATGCCCTTAATCCCAGCACTTAGGAGGCAGAGGCAGTTGAAACTCTGAGTGTGAGGCTAGCCTCAGCTATGTAGTTGAGTTCAGGGCCAGCCAGAGTTATATAAATGACAACTTGACAAAAAAAAAGTAATAATAAAAAATTTTAAAAATTAAAAAAAAATGTCAATCAACTCACACTTTAAAAAAACAAAACACAAACAAAATCACATGGGACAGAGAGCATCCGTGAGTGAGACTCAATCTGTGAATCCCACTTCTGAGCTTTGATCTTCAGTGTCACTGCAGACCTCAGCCTGTCTCCTCCTCCACCCCTGGGTCACCAGAGAATCTCCTGTCCCACACTGTGACTGTAGCTCCAGGCAGCACCCCAAGCTGTGGCGTGCCTGCCCTTACCCCCTTTCACAGAACACATACACCTCCACTAACTGCCAGGGGCACCGCAAATATCCAGCTGAAAAATCTTAGACACAAGTGCGGTTTAAATATGATCTCATGGAAAAGCCAAAGAAGTGGGGATAACTGCCTAAAAACCCACGATTAGCAGGCATTGCCCCTTTCAGTTGCAAGTTTTCCTACCTCACCGCACAAGTGGCTCCCACAGTCCTGAACACACTGATTGGAGCCCCAGACACCAATTGCTGACACTGGGGAAGGCACTTCTGGGGCTTGGTTGTGGCTCCCGGAGACTCGTCTGAACACTTGGCACTCTCTGGCTGGCACTACCGTGACTCGGCGACACCTCTGGGTGCAGTTACCCTGGGCACCAGCGTTTTCAAAAATCATTTGCAAGTTGCCATTGCATGGGCTAACTTTAGAGAGTTGGAGACTTTTAAGCCAAATACACAGTTCGATCTGGTGACTATAGAAAGCAGAAACTTGAACTTTGAGCCTGATGTGATTTCCTCTTTACTTATCAGGCAGGACATTGCTATAACCCTGGCATTGTGGGACTTCAATTCTGGATATTGTTTTGTTTATCGTGGTAAACAGGTGTTCCAGATGATCGGAGTTAGCTGGAGGTACATTACCACTAAACTTTATAATTGTTATGAAAGAGATAAATTCTGGATTTAAGAATTGAAGGATAATAGTAAATGACCTAACTCTCCCTCCTCTCCCCCTTTCTCTTTTTCCTTAACTCCTTCTCCTCTTCCTCCCTAATTCCCCCTCCACTAATTCATCATTCTCCTCACAAGCTCCAACTAGCTAACACACACCTGCCTTGGTATGCACAGCCCAAGAATATACTCATTTTCTCACTTTGAGTAGCAACAACCACTCTCTCTGGAGTACCACTAAACCAATGACTACCAGAGGAACCCTGACCTCCTGCCCCTTGGCTCCCAGATAAGCAGAGAAACCTCATAGGAGAAGCCCACACTCCCCTGACCTTTGACCTCCCGCGGTTTAAAACTTTTCTGAGAAGCCAGGCATTAGCCTGCAAAAGCGGAGGCATCTCACAGAGTTTCAATGCCACCTGTCCTTAGAAGAAAGGAAGACACAGTGACCTGATCCCAGTGCTCAGCACTAACCATCAGGAAGCAGCAGCCTCCTTGCCCTGATGTGCCATGCATCTCCATGGAGACCCACTCACACCTGGCTTGGGCCTGGGGCTCACATCCCTGCCTGGTTCTAGCAGCAGACAAGCCTGTGACCTGCCGAAGGGAACATGATGACACAGTTCCCTCGCTCCTGCAAGTGTCCCTGCTCGAGATCAACGGAACAATAGATAAATAATAGAAAGGACAGGGTGGCAGGGCTCTTGTTCGTCAACTTTTCTTCCCTTAAACAGAGCCTATGGCTGGGATCTGTCTTTGATCTGCAGTGAGGGGCCAGCAGTAACCACCTTTCTGGGGTGGGGGAGGGAGCTGATTTGCAGGAAACTTAACAGTGTTCCACTAAAAACCCCCATGGCAGGCATTCATCTAGAGCAGGGTTCCACAGCCCTGGATTATGAGGGATAGGAAGGAGTTGGATGTCATTGGCTCCTGGACCAAGGAGGTAGCTGGAGGTCTGGGGGTGCTCTGTATGCTTTAGGTTACAAAATGAATAACAGGTACAAAATGGGTAATAGGTCACAAAATGAATAACCTCATAGGAAGCTGTGTTATAAATTACCTCCTTAACCTGTAAAATACTGAGTGTGCTGTCTGGTTTTCAGACCCCTTCAGGTCCCCCAAACCCAATAACACAGAGATCCCTATGTATAAGTGTGGGCATAGGGCTCAGCCGTCTTAATCTTTGAGTGTTTGACAATATTTCTGATATCCACACCATAGAAATAGTTTTAAACATTAAATGAAACAGACCCCCATGAAGTAAACTGAGGTAATTTGGAGAAATGTCACCTTGGAGGCAGATTTTTCAGTGTGACAGCTTGCCATTTACATGCGTCTCTAACATATTTCAAAACCTACTGTTTTGCCCAATACATAGCTAGAATTTTTATCAGTTAATACTACTTTTAAAAAGGACCCCAAAATACAACAACGGTGTAGACATAATATTCGACTCCCATTCCCCCCATAAGACCTATAATGGCCTAGAAGGTCTGAAACTCAAATGTGTGGCTTTGATCTCAGGTTCCAAAGTGGCTGTACCACTCTCCATCATCAATATCTACATTCCAGCTAGCAGAAAGCAAAGTCTGGGGAACATGCACTCAGCTGTCTTGACGTAAAGGCTAAAAGTGGTGCAAATCACCTCTCCCATCGAGTTATAAGGTAGCTATGAGACAGAGCCGTGGCTGGTACCCTGGTGCGGCCAGTTCACAGAGAGCAAAGGTAAGAGTCCCAGGAACACAGCAGCTGCATCCACTCAGCATATCCTGGGTTTATAATAATACTGAAAATAATGATGTTCTCAACAAACTAGCAACTACCCAAAAAGTAGGAGGCAAGAACATCACAGGACAGCCCCCACCCCAAGAGAAGAGTAAGTATGTAGAAACAAAGAATGGGGGGCCTTTCTGGACCTTTGTTCCTCTCTCTCTCTCTGTTAGCTTTATTATTTTTGTATTTTATGTGTATGAATATTTTGTCTGCATGGTGGAATGCCTGCAGAGGCCAGAAAAGGGTGTCAGAGTCCCTGGAACTGTAGTTATAGACAATTACAAGCTGCCATATGATTGCTTGGAATCAAACATAGGTCCTCTGGAACAGCAGCAGCAAATGTTCTTAATAACCGGGTCATCTCTCCAGCCTCTGGGCCTTTTAGTTTTTGTTTGGAAAAAAAGAAGAAGGTACATTGTAGGAATGGTCCCTGGTGCAGGGGCATCATGGAAATCAATTGGCAAAGATCCTAAGGGCCCTAAATCCTGCCTGGGTGCCACCCACTGGGAAAGGGGCAGGCCAAGGGACTAGGGGTCACTAGTTGCCCTTGTTCTCCACACCCCCACTCACGTGACTGCCGAGAAACTAGTACCTGAGCCTCACCAATCCTTGCTGGGAGACTTGAGATGGCATCTGAGCTCCTCCTGACCCTCTGTGTCCTGACAAAGGGACGGGCTCTTTCTCTCTGAGACTCAAGCCAGTTCTTTAAGTTTTCAGAACCATAGCTGGGTAAAGCCCTGTCTAGAAAGCATCGCCCTGAATTTGGAAGGAGCTTGGGTTTGCATCTCTGCAGAGGCCCCTCTCCTCTAGGGCTCTGAAGCTGGAATTGAGGACTAAAGACAGCACTTTGCTAGGGGAAGGGTCCTTGTACCCTCTATGAGGCTGTTATAAAGGTCAGCCCCATGGGCCTGAACTGTCTGATGAAATCAGAATTTTCAAGTATATGAGACCCTCCCTTATCCCCATATCACTGATCCAGAGACCAGAGAGTTCTTTTGGAGTCTGTCCTGGAACTAGCTCTTGGAGACAAGGTTGGCCTCGAACTCACAGAGATCCACCTACCTCTGCCTCCTGAGTGCTGGGATTAAAGGCATGCGCCACCAGAGAGTTCTTAATG
Organism: Ondatra zibethicus; assembly: GCA_004026605.1. Classification (NCBI taxonomy): domain Eukaryota; kingdom Metazoa; phylum Chordata; class Mammalia; order Rodentia; family Cricetidae; genus Ondatra; species Ondatra zibethicus. The sequence continues at coordinate 3,477 of PVIU01013226.1, read as the reverse complement.
CAGCAGGAAAAGTTCCTATGTTCAGAATCACAAATGATAACTAGAGAAGCCACTAACATCTTGACTACAAAGGATCCCTGTTAATACATCACCTTTCTGGTGTTACAGGTAGGTGAGCCACTATGTGGGTCCTGGGAATCGAACCTTGATCCTCTGAGATAGCAGCCAGTGTATAATCAATCAGCAAGCTGTCCCTCCAGCCCATTTGAGTCTTAATTCTTTACTCGGACAAAAAAAAAAAAAGCCACATTCTTTGTTGGGTTGACAGGTGTCCAAGCCAGAATTATATTCCCAGTTCCTCCTGGAGGGACCAAGCGTACAGAGTATTGGCAGTGAACTGAGTTTGAAGAACGGGGCTCATCTACAAGAGGTCTGGTGGTACCTTTCCTTACACCAATGCCTGATGCGTTCAGTTTGGAATTCTCTGCATTTAGGGTCTGTGAAAAATGAAGGCAGTGAATGGCCCAGGTGCTATCAACAGGAATGTCACACTGTGGAAAGGAAGGGCCTTCAAGGGCTCCCTTGCTCCATCAGCTGTGCCTGAGAAGCAAAAAGGGTCTAGACAATCACTTAGAGGCCTTGGCGAGGTGGGGACCATGAGTGGGGCTGGCAACCCCTGATTCCAAGTTTACTGCAGCCCACACTCTTCCTACTTCCGTCCACACCACATCAGCTTCCTATGCTGAGGTGCTTCCAGGTGAACCTACTTTGACCACATGGCACAATATTTCCAGAAAATAAACCCACCTAGAAATGCCATCTTGGGTCTCCGAGGAAGCAGCCCACTGCGGGCACGAGCAGGGTCAGATGTTATAAGGCCTCCTTTCTTAACTATTTGTTTTTCCAATTTTTAAATTAACTTGCGAAAAATCCATTTTACTTTCCATTACATTTTTTTTTGGAGTTATGTCTTCTCATAAGGGTGGCCTATGAAACAGCAGCAGAGTTATCTATGGTCCTCGGGGCTGAGCACAGCTGTCCTCTGGAGGTGCTTAGTCACCATTCCCATAGCAAGCACCTCTCTCTCTCTCTCTCTCTCTCTCTCTCTCTCTCTCTCTCTCTCTCTCTCTCTCTCTTCCTTTGGTTCTGTTTTGTCCCTCTCTTTCCCCTAAATCCATATATGAAACTGAAAGTCAGATAAACACCCAGCCCCATTCCCAGTGTGAGTGGAGACAATATAGAGACAATCCAGCTGCAAAACGCTGGGCAGGGTGGGGCTCAGTGGCAGAGAACTGGCCTAGCATGCACAAGTCCTTGGGTCCCATCACCAAGACACCATTGTTTTTCCCCCACTATATCATCATCTTCTAATCCTAGCCCTTGCAAAGAAAAAGCAGAAAGGTAGCAACTTTGAGGCCAGCCTGGAATACATAGCAAGAATCTGTCTCAAAAATTAATTAATTAAAATTAGAAACTGCCTGTGTGGATTTCATGAGGTCTGGCTCTTCGTGGTGAACTACACATGGCCACCAGTCTTTGCCAGAACTATTTCTGTTCCCACCAATATACTAGGAGCTCCTACAATCTTGAGCCTTCACATTTAAATCCAGATTCTTAATACCAAAGTTTCTTAGACCAGAAAACCAGTTGGAACCAGGGAAACCAGTGGAATTTTCTTAGGACACAATGGCCACCCTACCCCCTTCTCCATGGGTTCCTTTCATCTCTGCCTCTTCTCAAATTACCAATTTTGTCCCCTCTAGGCTGAGGGTAGAATGCTAGCTCAGAGTCCACTGCATCTATAACACAAGCTGTCTCAGCCCCAGGGCCTACACCCACCCTAGTGGACCCTAGGGGCTCTGCTTCCTCCAACTCAATCAAGACTGTGCCATGAGACCCTGACCATCAGTCACAGGACCCAACAAATGTTCTTAACAAGACCCCCAATTGCATTTTAACAGCTTTCTCAAATAGACAGAATACTCTCATTTATAAAATTCTAAATTTAGGACTGACTAGATGGTTCAGTGGGTAAAGGCACCCGGCCCCCTAAGTTTGATCCCTAGAAACCATAGAGAGGAAGGAGAGAACTGACTTTTCTAAGTTGTTCTCTGATTTCTACACTATTCAAGTGTGTGTGTGCGTGTGTGTGTGTGTGCGCGCACGCACGCGAACACACATAAATAAATAAATATAATTTAGAAATCTGAATCTATTTTCAAAGAAAGGAGATTTTCAGGCTAGTGATTGTCGTTGGAAGCCAGAAGCACTGCGGTGTTTAATATTTCATCTCTGACATCTGTAGTCCCAGGACGTCTCCATTTCTTCTCTACTGGAGATGGAAGTGTAATGTAAATCACACACATTTCTCTAATTTCAATAGCCTGCATAATACAGTTCACCAAGACACAATCAAATTAGGAGTGTCTTGCTTGGAAGAGGCAGTTCTGACCAGAGGAACAGATCAGCCAGGCTCAGCTCATCAGAATCACAAAAGCTTATGGTTCAATATGAGTTCCTGGTGGAATGGAGATCTGAAAATAGATTGATCAAAAATAAAATGAGAATATAAGTCCTGAAATGAGACCTTGACTTTTCAGAGGGACATTTAATGTATGTCTGCACAGGACAGCCTATACAGTTATGGGATCTGCTCCATCTCTTCAAAGATTAAACATTGATTCCAGAAGCAAGTGGTGGAGAGGAAGAAAATCATTTATTCTGAGTCATTGTCAAGGAGGAGGTGGTGACGCATCTTCAATGACTTTCAATGACTGTCATTGCCTTGAACTCTTCCCACTTTAGAATACAAAAGAAACATTTTTAATTTAGATTTCCCCCTCCTCCAATCACATTCCTGAGAGGGAACCACCACAATCACAGATCTGGGCTCCTGCACACATTTCCAAGAACCAAGGTTAGAATGTCTCAAAATCTAATTACCAAATGAATCTCCCCATTTCAGCCCAGCTCTGGGGGATTTTAGTCACTGATGCTTGGAAACATGGCTGAAAAAAAATCAATTTGTAAAGCAAATATTCTAACAGCCTTCGTCAGAGTTAGACAATCTATAGATCTGTTTTTAGAAGTGTGCTCAACACACCCCTCGTCTTCGCTAAACGGGGGGGGGGGGGACAGGAGAAGCTGCAGAGCCAAATCCACTGATGTCCTCCTTCCTGGTACCAGATGCATCCCATCTGTGGCTCTCAGGGCTATGCACAAGTTTTGGGGATCCTGAGTTGAATTCTTGTGTGCCACCCAAAGCCCAAAGTGATGATTTGAGTTATGTCAGCAGAAAGAAAAAGTAGGGCGGAAAGAGATGGCTCCGTGGTGAAAGTGCTTGTCACACTAGCATGAGGACCTGAGTTTGATCTCCTGAACACACTGCAATCCCAACACTGAGGAGGCAAGAATGGAAGGATTCCTGGGGCTTCCTAGACAGCCAGCCTAGCTAGCCTATTTGGTGAGCACCAGACCAGTGAGAGGTGATGCAGGGGCAGGGGTAGAAAGAGAAAGATGGGGAAAGAGAGAGGGAGG
>PVIU01013225.1:0-56851 GCA_004026605.1 Ondatra zibethicus | reverse complement strand
GTGTGTGTGTGTGTGTGTGTGTGTGTGTGTGTGTGTGTGTGTGTGTGTGTGTGTGTGTGTGTGTGTGTGTGTGTGTGTACACACATAGGTAGCATGGACTTTTGAAAGAGCCAGTATTGCAGCCAATTCTTAAATGATTTAACTAGACAAAAGTTTCTTAGATAAACTGAAATTTTTGAAGTGAGCTCTGTAGCACTGGGAATTCTTCACCACCTGCTGAGGGTTCCTGAAGCCCTGAGAACACTCAGGTGCAGGCTCTGGCTTGCAGCTTCCTGGCTCCTGCTGGGAGGCTGTGGAGCAAGAATGGGAGGAGCAGGCTCTGAGCTTGTTCCTCTGGGCAAGTCTTTGGAATGCCCAAAATAGACTTTGTTTATTTAAGTCTCCTTCCTCTTGTAATACTGAGTTGCTCCTGATTGTGAACTGGCCTGGTATAGAAAAGAAGGACTGCTCACTTGATTTCTAGGATGGATCCCTTTTTCATTTCAGATTCTTTTAGCTTAGCTGGTTTTTGGTTGTTTTGCTTGTTTTGGGTTTTGTTTTGTTCCTTCATGTAGCCTGTTCTAACCTTGAGCTCAATATTCAACCAAGAATGATTTTAAGCTTTTCATCTTTACATTTGCACTTAATGCAGTCCTGGGGGTCAAACCCAAGGACTTGTGCACACTAGGTGAACACCCTACCAACTCAGCTGTGTCCTTAGCTAGTATGTAATATGGCTTCTATTCTTTGCATCTTTGGCCCTGTATTTTGTAAATTATCTGTATGGGGTATCTAGAAAGCTCCTTACACTACTATGACATTTAGAAGGACGATGCCATCCTTGGTCACCTAAAGTGACCCCAAAGTCTTCGATACAGCAGGGCAAAGTCAGCCACGTGTAACTCTGCTCTTTTCTCTCCCTGTGTTTTCTTATTCCAGACTCTGTGTTCCAGATCTCACCCCAAACATTGGTCTCTTCTGGTACTTCTTTGCAGAGATGTTTGAGCACTTCAGCCTCTTCTTTGTCTGCGTGTTTCAGATCAATGTCTTCTTCTACACAGTCCCTTTGGCCATCAAATTAAAGTAAGTTCATATGACCAGAGCTATCCTTCATACATGTACCACCTGCCATCAGGCTTTTGACTGTTTTGATTATGTGCCAGTAGCCAGGGCCAGCAGTTGAGAGTCACACATAAGGACAGATTGCAGGAGGATGCTTTCAAGTCTTGGGTTCCCTCTGATCTCACCTAGAGATGTCTGCGGCCACATCACTATTCAGTCTGCTCACCATTCCAGGAAAGAGCAGAGGTTAACACTGAGGATGTCTTTGGGAAAAATGAGTCTGGTTGGATGTTTTTGATCAGCAGCCCAATTACGAGTTATCCCAAGGGATTCCAATTGTATTATTTTGAAGGCTGGGCATGTACAGCTCTGATTAATCTTTTGATCAGTTTTCCTCAAATGGGACTTTCTGTGCAGTACACTTCTACAATGTGAGAGTTGTCATGTCTTGAGTCTTCTTCTTCCTAGGTACCTTTCTAGCTGTATGAAATGGGTTGATAGCAAACTCAGCAACTTGGAGGCCAGCATTATCTCACTTCCATCATTCAGTTTTATAGTTGAGAAATTGTTGCTTAGAGACCATGCCAAGGAGACAGGAATCTACCTGGAGGGCTGGCTGTGGTGCTGTGTGGATCATCTGAAATGATGCAGGAAAAATTTTTCACAGAACTCAGTATAGAAAAAAGGGCTCAGGGGATGGGAGCCATGGCAGTTCATTAATTTAAAATCAGTTTCAGCTCTTACTAGTATAATGTCCCAAAAATTCCACTCTGAGACAGTCATGGTAGCTGCCCATAATCCTAGCGCCTAGAAAGTAAAGGTAAGAGGATCAGGAATCAAAAGATTCCTGTCTCTTGTGTGTCTATAGAGCTCCTAATACCACCACGTCGGGCTGGAGAGATGGCTCAGTGGTTAAGAGCATTGCCTGGTCTTCCAAAGGTCCTGAGTTCAATTCCCAGCAACCACATGGTGGCTCACAACCATCTGTAATGAAGTCTGGTGCCCTCTTCTGGCCTGCAGGCATACACGTAGACAGAATATTGTATACAAAATAAATAAATATTTAAAAAAAAAATACCATCATGTCCTCTCCTTGGTGCTTCACGTTTCTTGCAGCAACAGTCAGAAGAAGAGGGGGGCAGGGCTCATTCTACAGTGGCCCTCTGAGAGCACACCAAGAGCTAAAGGGAAGTGAGTAGGAAAAAGTCAAGGTTAGCCTCAACTATGTAGTGAGTTGTAGGCCAGCCTGTGCTACATGAGTAAAAAACAAAAGAGAGCCGGGCAGTGGTGGCGCACGCCTTTAATCCCAGCACTTGGGAGGCAGAGGTGGCAGATCTCTGTGAGTTCAAGGCCAGCCTGGTCTTCAAGAGCTAGTTCTAGGACAGGCACCAAAGCTACAGAGAAACCCTATCTCGAAAAAAACAAACAAACAATTCTCTTTTTGGACACTAAGGGTGTATATATTGCTCTGACCAAATTGTCAGTGAGCAAGCCATCAGCCATCAGGCACTTCCTGTCGTGGGACCTGTTGACAAGAGCCTTTGCTGGGAGAGACTGCCTGATTTCTTGAATAAGCAGTCATTTAGGCTACTAATAAGGAATACTGACTTAATTTGCTTTCTTGCTTTGGTTCCTGGGGGCCAGGCTCAAAGCTAGTAGATAAAGAGGTAGCTATTGATGGACAGTATCCGTGTAAACTGGTTCACTGGTGTTTGTCTGGTCTTCTTTACCACCTCTGGGAATTTCTTGATCTCTGCATTTTTCTGCTCTGCTACTGGGGCCTGGCCATCCATGCCTTGTGAATAGTAAGGCAGCCTTTGCCTAAGTTCCCCTAGGGAGTACTTTTGGTTTGTGGGCTGGGGTCAGGAGTCTATAAGAGTTGGACTGGTTTGGGTTGGAGAGATGGCTCAGTGGTTAAGAGCACTGGCTGTTCTTCCAGAGGTCTTGAGTTCAACAAAGATGTTGCAAACCTTTCCCTGAGTTTATATAGAACACTTTAAGGAAATACGTCCTCCATTTATTAAATATGTTTTCACAGAGCTAATAAAGAAACATTAAAGGCAAACCTTTTCCATCCAGTAACTCTCAAGAGCGGGATCTGCCTTTTCTCAAAGAAAGAACACCGCCTGCTTAGTTAAATTGATTTGTGGGGCTGGAGAGATGGCTCAGAGCTTAAGATCACTGACTGATCTTCCAAAGGTCCTGAGTTCAATTCCCAGCAACCACATGGTGGCTCACAACCATCTGTAATGAGATCTGGTGCCCTTTTCTGGTGTGTGGGCATACATAGAGGCAGAATGTTGTATACATAATAAATAAATGAATCTTTAAAAAAGAAAATAGTTGGACTGGTCCCTGGCTAATCTCTCTGCATGTTTGTCTTCCCTACCCTGCTCCAGGGAGCACCCCATCTTCTTCATGTTCATCCAGATTGCCATCATCTCTATCTTCAAGTCCTATCCAACTGTGGGAGATGTGGCCCTCTACATGGCTTTCTTCCCTGTGTGGAATCATCTTTACAGATGTGAGTAGTTTGACTCTCTTCGTGGGGTGGCTTCCAGTTCATCTAACTCTTGGGCAAAGCAGCTGGGAGGAGGGAGCTGAAGAGCATTTACTGGGTGCCTGCTGTGCTGGCAGCACTGAGAAGGAGAGGCAATCTGCATGTGTGTGCCCCTGTGCCCGTGTGCCCCCTGGTGCTGAGAGCAGTGATGAAAATGCAGATAACTACCATTTATAGAGCACTTGACTCTGCACCTGGCCATTGTCAATCATTAGCTCATTTGGTCTCTGCCCCAGCCTTTGAGGTAAGCATCTCTTTCATACAGATGAGAAAGCTCAAGTATAGAAAGGTAGAGCCACTTGTTGTTCAAGGTTCTGTGACTACTATGAAAGACTAGGATTGACGCCTAGCTCTGTGAGCCTTGCCTTGATTTCTTTAATGATGACCATGTCCGATGTGTATTCCGATAGAGTGGCTACTAATATACAGAGACTAAATTTTTTCTTGTTTTCTCCCCTACTCCCAGCTTTCTGAAATAGGGTCTCATATAACCCAAACTGGCCTTGAGCTCACTAAGTAGCTGAAGATGACCTTGAACTCCTAATCCTCCTGCCTTTACCTCTCAGATCTGGGATTCCAGGGGTATCCTTCCATGCACAGATGTGTTCTTTGTTATTTGAGACATAGCCTAGACTGTAGCCCTGGCTAGTCTGAAACTCACTGTGTAGCCTAGGCTGTCCTCAGATTAGAAACAGTCATCCTGTTTTAGCTTCCTGAATTGTGAGTCACGGTGCCAGCAGAAACCAACATTTTCATTTAAATTCAAATGTAGGACGCCACATATAGCCAGACTTCCTATTGGACAGTGGCCAAGTTTCCTGTTGGACAAGTGCAACTGTAGCCTCAGGTTTTGAACACCTGACTTGCTCCTTCCTACGAAGACCCTCTCAGTTCTACTCATCTCTCAGAAGATGGCTCAGAAGTGTTCTGTGTCCCTTAATCCTCCAATCTTTCTCTTGTTTGGGCCCTCATTCCCCCTTCCTTGGTAGTTCTTTCCAGGGTCTGGAGGCTCCCTCGGGGCAGATATTCTTTGCCTCTGTGTTTCTAGCATCCGCCATGGATTCTGGCACAAAACTATCAGCAAATGCCTGTGGAAGGGATTTTGAAGGCTGTCCTTAAGGAAGCAGATCCCAGTTACCCACCTGCTTCTCTGTCTTCAAAGGGAGGGGAGCTGTGATACACAGCCAAGTGTCAGAAATGAACTCCAAGTGCAAGCTAGTTTTGTTGTTGTTTTGGGGTTGTCTGCGTGTCAACCAGGAAGTGAAACTGACCAGCTGGAGGCAGGAAACCTACCTGAAAGTGTAGGCCCCAGTGTAAAGGTAAACAGCTAAGTGGGCAGGGCAAGCCCAGGCCAGGTGTGACTCTTGGGCCTAGTGGTGCGGTGACCAATCTGAGCTGACTGGGAGGAGGCAGCATCATCTGCTCATGACATCCTCGTTTCACAGACGAGAATCACCCAGGGATGAATCATGAGGCAATCAGAGTATATGGGCATGCCTTGGTCTGTGGGAGGGTAGGGCTTCAGACACTGGTCTTTACCTCTCTGAAGCATGTTGTTTGCCTTAGCTGTCGACCCTGCACAGAATATTGTCCCTTCTCAGGGGTGTTATGCAGCAATCTCACATTGCCGAACTCGGTCTGTCAACTGACTAAAACTCCAGTCTGTGTCCCGACTTTCTGAGCAGCTGTTTCAGCCTTTCTGAGCCTGTGACTTTTCCTTTTCCATCCCTCAGCTGAAGAGAGCCTCCTGGTGTGGGTCCTTAACCCCAACACTTCAAAGGCTGAGGCAGGAGGATAGCAAGTTTGAGTTTAGCCAGAGCTACATAAGGGAATTCATAAGGCTACATAGGAGACCCCTCTTTCTCTCTCTCAAAAAGTATCTTTCATGGGTATTTTTAAGTCTGGGAGGAAAATATTTTAATAGTAATGAGTTATCATCAGTAATAATTATCCAGGGCCACCCTGCACATTCTCACCATCAAAGCTTCAGACTTAGATGCCAGAGACATTGAAATAAATATATGTTTTTTAAAACTTTAAATAAATTGTTTTATGCCCACAGGGATAATAAGGCAGAGAAGGAGGAGGGAGTTTCCAGAAACCTGGATGATCTAATAGACTCTTAAGTAGAAGCTGTTGCTGATTGATTGGGCAAGGAGTTTAAGAGACACAGCTTATCTGAAGTTTCTGTACAGAGTAGTAGCTGTCAGCTTTGCCCTGTACAGGGACTGCACATGTTTGGAGCACCTGTTTGGGGCTTGTCATCTATGAGTTATTATACTCACTTATGAGTGTCTTCTGGGCTTTGGGACCTCTGAGTAGACTTTGTCTATTCAGGTTTTGTGAAGTCTTTTGTCCTAGTCAAATATAGATAATGTTATAGGGCCCATTGAAACACTAGCTGCAGTACTGATCTCCCTGATCCTACCTCACCTATTTTCTTGTATTGGCCAGTGGGAGAAAAAGAATAGGCCCTGCCCCAGGTATAACTCTCTATCACACCAGGTGGTGGCGGCACATGCCTTTAATTCTAGGACTTGGGAGGCAGAGGCAGGTGGATCTCTGAGTTCCAGATCAGGCAGGGCTACACAGAGAAACTCGGTTGATAAAAACAAACAACAGCAACAAATAAATAAATAAACCTCAGTCACTGGCTTCTGTAGCCTTGGGTTAGGATGAGTCACGCAGATGCATACTTGTGGTGTTAGAGAACAGCCTGCTGGAGGAGCCGGTGCCAGCCTGCAGTGGCCCAGATGCAAAGCCAGCTACTACAGGGCTGGAGTTGAATGTGTGCTGTATTTCTTCTTATTTTTTTGTTTTTTAATTAATTATTGTATAAAGGTAAACAAATGTTGATTAAAATACAAATAAATTATAAGCATTATGCTGTAAGTTCTCATTTATCTAGCATGTAATTTAATAAAAAAAAATCTCTTTGATCTTTGAAACCCCCTAATTCCCTCTATGACCCTCATAATGAGACCAGATACTTTAAGTGACATTTTATTTCTGAATGCCTGAGACTCAAGGGGGAAAGGGCCTTGTCAGAAGTTCCTGTTCTTCAGTGTGGTGCTACAGATTGGATAAGCAACCCCATGAATGTCTGAGGAACTTGACTCCATCTGACCTAGCAGGTCTGATGAAAGGTGTAAGCCTTGGTCATCTCTGACACCTCTGGGTGCCTGGAACAAGCTGTCCTGTGCCCCAGGTCCCCAGTTCCATCTGCTCTGGCATTGAGCTTTAATCTCCCAGCCTTCCAGCCAGCAAGTGTGAGTAGCAGTTCCCTGTTCCTACAAAGGTCACCACTGGCCTGAATCCAACTGGACGCTAGCGAAGGTCTTCCAAGCACATTGAAAAGTCTTTGCAGCCCAGAGGCTGCATTCATAACCACTTTCATTTTTGTTCCCAGTCTCTTTCCTGTCACCCCATTGGAGCCTCTATCTCTGACTGGGTCACAGTGCCAAGAACCACTTGGACTACCAGGCCCTACAAGTTTTATTCTAGAAATAATACATGCTCTTGTCAGTCAAGGTATTTATAGAGGATGAGAAAGAACCACTGAAAACTGAAATTTAGAATTGCAGAGTGGAGGAGTAAACAGATCTGTTCTCCTGTCTTCAGTCTGCAATGCTGCTTGATGATAACAATATAGTAATGCATAAACATTGCTTTCCCTGGGTTCCCTATTCCTGGGAGAGGAAGAGTCACAAGCTTCCCTTGCAGGTTTCAGGAGACCTGAATCAGGCTTTGGCTTGTCGGTGTTGACCATTTGGACGGTGGAAATTCCAGGCTGGAAAAGGCAATTGTTCAGGCCTCCAGGCTAGTGTCCAAAGCATGAGATTTCCTAGACCACTAACATTTGAGAAACAGTTTTTAAAACTTTTTATTTGGTGGTTGATGAAACAATCAACTATCAATACTTGACTCCATTTTAAATGACTTGTGTTGATTCAAGACTGGGTCTCTCTGTGTAGCTCTAGTTGTCCTGGAACTCACTGTGTAGACCAGGCTGCCTCCGCCTCCTGAGTGCTAGATTAAAGGGGTGACCACCACACCCAGCTAAAATGACTTTTTTTTTTTAAATTTTTTTGTTTTTCGAGACAGGGTTTCTCTGTGGCTTTGAAGCCTGTCCTGGAACTAGCTCTTGTAGACCAAGCTGGCCTCGAACTCACAGAGATCCGCCTGCCTCTGCCTCCCGAGTGCTGGGATTAAAGCCGTGTGCCACCACCGCCCGGCTAAAATGACTTTTTAAATACTAATAATAACAAAAGAAGTTTCTGACCCTTCTTTATAAAGAGTGAACAATAGCTGGGCATGATGATGTATATTTGGAAGGTGGAGGCATAAGGAGCAGGAGTTTAAGACTGTTTTATCCTAGGCTGCATATCAAGTTGAAGTCCAGCCTGGGCTATATGAGTTCCTGTTTCAAAAAACAAAATCAACCAAGCAAACACTTAGCTTTAAAAATAAATTCAAACTACTTTGTCCTGTTTGTCCACATATTAGTGGTGATTCTATGACAGACTGTCAGAGTTCATATTCAGTTACCCAGGAGACTTACAAAACCTTTGCCTGGGCTGTACCCTAGGACTCCGATTTCATCTTGGTGGGGCTCTCCTGTTATTTGCAGCTAGAGCATAGAATTATGTTATCCAGTCCCTTTCAATGTATGAGCTTCTATACAATGTATAGTGTTTCTACCCAGTGGTTGTAGAACTGAGACACGTGACCTAGGATTGTCTTCATTTTGTAAATCCCCAATTTTCTGAGCATGATGGCAAACACCATTAATTCCAGCATTTGAAAGGTAGAGGCAGGCAGATCTCTGGTTCAACCCCAGCCAGGATAAAACTTGAGGGGCCTGATTGCTCAAGTAGTTCCTGGTAATATGATCCCAGTCAGAGACAAGCCATCCAGGGCTACATAGTGAGACCTTATCTTTAAAAACAAAGAAAGAAAGAAAAGAAAAGAAAAGAAAACTGGCTTCCTGTGAGTCTGAACCAGTGAAAAAGTAGGAACAACACAAAATGCTCATATGCATAAAATAAGTTAATTTAAAAGTGTGGCCTGTTTTGGTATGCACCCAACATCTGGGAGGTAGAAGCAGGAGTATCAGGGGTTCAAAGTCATCTTTAGCTAGTTTGAGGCCAGCCTGTGCTACATGAGACCTTGGTTTGGGAGGATGGGAAGAGAGATTTGTAAGTCATCTAAGGAAGAGTAAGGGTCATTTAAAGAGCAATACAAGCACCCGAGACAGTGCATTTTTACCCTGTGTGGGCCATGGTCCCATGCAGATCCACTGTGGAACTCTAATCATGCCGGTTCATGCCCCATTCTCATCCATGAGACATCATGGCCATGTAGTAACCCAAGTGATGAGGTTGGAGAGTAAAAGACCAGTGTCTTCATGAAATGGCCTCACTGTTATGCCTGGAAGCATTCACAGGATTGCTGATTATGGCTAGTTTTTAGGTAGACAAGCCTGCAGGGGAAAGAAAATCTCCAAATAGAGATTTCCAGTGGTTATGGGCATGGGGAGCCATTGACCTGGGTCTGACGTTTGCCTCCTAACACGGTATTTCTGGGAGTGTTCTGCCTTTGAGCCATGTGAGCTGCTCCCTGTCCTGTGTGGCTATCATAGCTAAAAGAGGTTGTCAGAGAAGGAGTGCTGGGCTAATCGACCATCTGTCTCCGCAGTCCTACGGAACATCTTCGTCCTTGCCTGCATCATCATCGTCTGCTCTCTTCTCTTCCCTGTCCTGTGGCATCTATGGATTTATGCAGGAAGTGCCAACTCTAATTTCTTTTATGCCATCACACTGACCTTCAACGTTGGGCAGGTAAGAGTTGAGGATAGCACAAGGTCAGGGGTTCATTTTGAGTCAGCTGAGACCCTGTTTCCATCCTCTAGTTTTGAATATGCAGTGGGGAGAGCTCTTCTGTCATTGGGTAGAAGGGATGGGGAAGCGAACAGTGTAAAACTGAATCTGTTTTGCATGTATTGGGTACCACACTGAGTGCTGCTCCACTGAATCCTTACAACAAATCTAGACCAAATGCTATCCATAGTTTACAAATGAGGGACTGAGGCTCTGCACTCAGGGTCAGTGGAGTCAAGAAACAAATCCAAGTAAGGCCTAACTTCAGAGGCACCCCACTCTTAAAACTGTGCCTTGTTGGCACTGTCAGTAGGCACATCAAGTGAAGTGTGGTGAGGAGGTCAAGGGTAAGCAGTCTTGTGGATTTGAGGATAGCAGAAGCAAAGGCAGGGAGATGGATTGGCTGTTGGGTGAACAATAGAACAGCAGTGTCTTATATAGCCCAGGCTGGCTTCAGAGTTACTGTGTAGCCAACAGTGACCTTGGTCTTCTGATCCTCATGCCTCCACCTCTTGCATTTTCACCATTCCTGATTTATGCAGTACTGGAGATAGAATTCAGGCCCTCCCGGATGTTCATCAAGCATTTTAACCACTGAGGTACATCGCTAGCCTCTGATTTTGTTTTGCTCTAAAAGATTTTTTTTTTTTTCCGAGACAGTGTTTCTCTGTAACTTTGTTGCCTGTCCTGGAACTAGCTCTTGTAGACCAGAGGTCCACCTGCCTCTGCCTCCCTCCCAAGTGCTTGGATTAAAGACGTGTGCCACCATCGCCCGGCAAGAATTTTTTTTTAATGTACATTCGTGTTTTTTTACTGCATATATATATATATATATATATATATATATATATATATATATATATATATATATAGTGAGAGGATGTTGGATTCCCTGGAATTGGAGTCACAGAAGTTATGAGCTGTCATGTGGGTGCTGGAGACTGAACTCATGTTCAGTGAAGAGCAGCCAGTGCTTTTAACCACTGAGCCATCTCTCTAGCCCCAAGCCTCTATTGTTTAATTCGTAAAAGGATTCCTAAGTCTCACACCTAAAGATCTTGGTTCAATATGAGAAACAAATTCAGAGGCTTGTACTTTTAGCTAGCTCTCTTGGAGGTCTGGAAAGCCCTTTGTGGAATCATCCATCCTTCCTAAAGTTCCCTCGTTCAATCTGCCATGTTCTTTTATGTTAGACTCTGCCCTCACAGTTGAAGTCTTAAAAGAATCACTTTAGTGCCATTGGCACAGGCAGGTACTCCCCTGAATAGTGGATGGGTTGGAAGCAGAGCTGTTTGGAAAGACTAATGGTATCAGAGAATAGGCTCAGGGAGCTTCTTGTCTCCAGGATTAGCAGTTTGTGCAGGAGTTTAAGCTTTTGCTAGTGAGTTGCTGGGACTGGGGTTTCCTGTGTGGATGTCACTGGAGGATTTACATCTAACCACCCACCTTTGGTGTATGTACACAGCAAAAGAGAGGTCTCAGACCGAGTGGTAGTTTCTGATGGTAAATGAGCAGCATCTCTACCCGTATCCTACAAGGGCAGAAATCTACAGGATTCAGTGTAGTGTCTAAAATAATCCCAAAAGGCTGCTGTGGCTTCTGCTTACCAGAACGCCCTCCCTTTTGCAGATATCCCAGGGCTTGCATGTGATGATCTTGCACCTGCTTTGGTCTCTAGGGAGGTTGGTGAACTCCAAAGAAATATTCCTCAGTCTTGAAATATTCTCAGTCTCTCTAGTTTTGCTCAAGAAATGAAATTGGCAGTGTCTATGAGGCATCTATGGGATGCTACCTCTATGACAGGAAGGCTTCTTAATACCGGGAGATGGTTTGCAACTCATCAGGTGCCATCAAAAGCAAGAGAAACTTAATTATTGTAAAAGAGGGACTTGGGTTGGACTAGAGACCAAAGACAGTAGGAGGAAGTATATTGGTAGCTGAACTGCAGAGAGCAACCAAGTTCTTGGCGTCATTTCTTACCTTTAAAAGTTTTTTTTTTAATTCTTTTTTTGTTGTTGTTGTTGTTTTTTGTTTTTTCAAGACAGGGTTTCTCTGTAGCTTTGGAGCCTGTCCTGGAACTAGCTCTGTAGACCAGGCTGGCCTCGAACTCACAGAGATCCTCCTGCCTCTGCCTCCCGAATGCTGGGATTAAAGGCGTGTGCCACCACTGCCCAGCTAAAAATTAATTTATTATTACTGTGTGTGTGCATGCTTGCTCTAGGAGGTTAGAAGAGAGCATCAGATTTCTTAGGACTGTAGTTACAGATGATTGTGAGCCACCAAATGTGCCTCCTGAGACCCAAACTTTGGTCCTCTACAAGAGCAGAAAACACTCTTAATCACTGAGCCCTTTTTCCAGCTCCGTTTCTCACTGGAACTTGGTACTTGCCAAATTAGGCGAGGCTAGCCAGCCAGCAAGTTCCATGGACCCTCCCATCTCTACTTCTCCAGGTCCAGGATTACAAAATATACCACCATGTCTAGCTTTTTATGTGGGTACTGGAAATCAAACTTATTTCGTGCTTGCATGTGAAGTACTTTATTGGTTGAGGTATCTCCCCTGCTCAATCATTTCATATCTTTTATTTATTTTTATTCTATGTGTTTGAGTGTTTTACTTTCCTGTATGTACGTGTACTTTGTGTGTTCCTGGTGCCCATGGAGGTGAGAGGAGTGTATAGGTGTCCCAATAATTGGTGTTACAGATGTCGTGAGCCACCATGAGAGTGCTGGGCGAACCTGAGTCTTCTGGAAGAGCAGTCAGTGCTCTTAGCTGAAGGACTATCTTTCCAGTCCCCATTTCTTACCTACTGTCTAAAAACACTTTATTTCAATGTCTCTCTCTCTCTCTCTCTCTCTCTCTTTTGGTTTTTTTTGAGATAGAGTTTCTCTGTTTAGCCCTGGCTGTCCTGGAACTCATGCTGTAGATCAGGCTGACCTCATATTTAGAGATCCGCCTGCCTCTGCTTCTGAGTGCTGGGTGGGATTAAAGGTGAGCACCACCACTCCAGGCTTATTTATTATTTTATGTGAGTATGTATGTGTGGTATATATGTGACATGACAAGTGTAAGCACTTTACCTGCTGAGCCATCTCACTGTCTCTTAGCTATCTCTTTCTTGGTCTCCCTTTCATTCCCTGCTATGTTGTCTGTCTCTTGTTAGACCATGAACTTCTTGAAGGTAGGGATCCACTTCTTCCCCTTGTAGGTCCCCAACTACCAAGTCAGTGAGAGGCACAGAACAGTTGTTTAGAAAAGCATTTGTTGGACTGGAGAGATGGCTCAGTGATTAAGATCACTGACTGCTCTTCCAGAGGACCCCGGTTCAATTCCCAGCACCCACATGGCAGCTCACAACTGTCTGTAACTCCAGTTCCAAGGAATCCGATATCCTCACATAGACATACATGCAGGCAAAACAACAATGCACATAAAATACCATAACTAAAACTTTTAAAAAAGAAAATATTTGTTAAATGAACACACCAAAGGCAGCCAGAGAAAATGCTACGTGGTTTGTGGCCAGATGTGCATAACTGGTGAAGGAATCCAGTAGGAACAAGATGGCTTTCCTGTTGAGAGGCCAGACAAAGGCCAGAAGGACTCAGAGTAGTAACAAGAAGGGAAGGGAAAGCTGGGTGATACCTAGAGTGTCTGATACCTGTAATCTCAGCACTTGAAAGGCTGAGGCTGGAGGTTTCTTGGTTCCAAATCAGCCCAAGCTTCCTGGGTACATCAAACTAACCTGTGCATTCCAAGACCTTGCCTCAGGGAGGGAAAAAGTGAGGAGGGCAGGAGGGTGTGAGGGAATGAGAGGGAAAGAAAGGTGGAGGTGAGGTCCCACATCTGACTGAGGTCAGTGTGTAGCTGTCTCCGCCCTTTTCCTTCCATTCACATCTGGCCTCTTTATGTCCTGCACAGCCAAGTTGGGTCCTGCTTCTGTGTTGGCATATTTCTATTAAGGTATCAGGCATCTGGGGACATATGCTCCTTCCACAGCTTGTTCTCATGAATATCTTCCTAGCAGGGAAAGGTATTTTCCTCTAGCCTCCTCCTTTGCTCCCTGTTACAGGCAGATAAGAGCTGTACTGTGTGCCAAATGGGTGCCCAGAACCCAGACCTTCATTGTCCAGATCAGCTTTATTTATATAGACTGCATAGAACAGCTTGACCTATTGAGTTCATGTTGGAAAGGATCATGCCTTATTACAGAATGAATATATGTAGATTATTAGTTACCCCAGCAGGTACTCCAATGACTAAGGCTCTGTTCTTTCTCTTGGGGGCCATTAAATATTTTTCATCATGTGGTAAGTTCACATCATTTGGTAATTACCATAGCCTCAGAGTCAGTAACAGGAAATGACTGTAGTAAACCATCTAATGAGGCATGTGTGCTTGTGTGTGTGTATGCGCTTGAGCGTGAGAGAGAAGACTGAAATCTACTGTTTGACTGCTTGAGGTCTCCTCCAACTCCCTCACTGGTGACCTTCAGCAGGTGATTTAACTTCTTTAGGTTACAGTGTTTTAGTCCCAGATTTTAGGGTGATAATTCCCATCCCATAGGGTGTAGTGGATTTGTCATCAGTCACATGCGGGCATGTGAAATGTGGAGAATAGTGTGCTCTTTAGATTACACAGCAAACTTCCAGGGCAATGCTCAGTTCATAAATGATGAGATGAGAAAGAGACAGTCTCTTTTTCTTTCCTATTTAAATTTCTGGACAGGGTCTCATGTACCCAGCCTTACCTCCAGCTTTCTATGTAGCTGAAACCGGCCTTGAATTCTTCATCTTCCTGCCTCTACCTCCCAAGTGCTGGGATTATAGGTGTAAAAATTGAGCAGTGATTTATGTACACACAGACAGACAGACAGACAGACAGACAGACAGACACACACACACACACACACACACACACAGAGCTTTCATGAATTTGTCTTTTCTAAACGAAAAAGCTAAAGAGTCCCAGGCACCCTAAATAAATTTAAGAACAGAGAACACAGGGGAATTTTACTTTAAAATTATAATAGTGGCTCATTCTTAAGGTTTAGAGGGAGCAGGCCCATGTAATCTGGATCATGTGCTCATTTGGCCTTCTGAGCCTTTCTCCATGTATTTACAAGTATCATGTACTCATGGAGAGTTTGTGTGTATGTATGTGTGTGTTCATTATGATGGAAGTATCTTCTATTTTCCGTTACTAAAACATCTTGGCCGGGCAGTGGTGGCGCATGTCTTTAATCCCAGCACTTGGGAGGCAGAAGCAGGCTGATCTCAGTGAGTTCGAGGCCAGCCTGGTCTACAGAGGGAGTTCTAGAAAGATTCCAAAGCTACAGAGAAGCCCTGTCTTGAAAAACCAAATAAATAGATTAGATAGATAGATAGATAGATAGATAGATAGATAGATAGATAGATAGATAGATAGATAAAGCAGCTTGGTCATCTTCCTTTGCTCTATATGAGAGGAACCTCCTGTTTGTTTACATCCTGCATGAGAGATCTCATCATGCTCCATGCATATAACTACTGTTCTCTGTCGCCCTTTAGGTGAATGAGACATAGCTCTCTCTTCAAGGAACTCATAGTCTGGGAGAGAATACAAAATAAATAAGCAGGGCAAAGCAGTGTGATGGGCTCACTGTGGGGCTGGGAGCATGGAGCCAGGACTGTGAATGCTTCTTGAGAAAAGTGGCTTCTAAATACAGTTCTGGGGGAACATACAGGACCCAGCTGGGTCCTAGGAGAGAAAGGGGGAGAAAGAGAAGGGATACCCGAGGGAGAGGATAGTGCTGCATGTTACTAGTGGTTGTGCTTGCTGACAAAGAATGGGAATATTCGAGGGTTGCAGTGGTCAGAGCTACACAGCCCTTAGGGACCTCATTATGCTGAGGTTCAGGCTGAGCCATTAGTTTTCAACCAAGGATAAATGTGATTGGATTCAGACTGCAAACTGTATGCTGCCAGGAAGAGAAGAGGTTGTGAGCGGGAATCCTGGTGTGGAGGAGGCTGTTGTAATCTGGTGAGGGCTGTACGCTTCGTTTCTTCAGTTGGAAGGTGGCTGTGAGGACTCAGTATGGTGTTGGACAGGAATGTTTGGAGAATTGAAAGGACCAGGTAAATAACAATTGCTACTCTGGCACCAGTCTACAGTCCTACCTGGTAACAGTGACTTGAAGCCCAGTAATTTTGCTGACTTTTTCTTTGTTTTAGAGACAGGATCTCTTTCTTGTAGCTCATGCTGGCCTCAGACTTACTAAGTGACTGAGAATGACTTGAATTTCTGATCCTCCTCCTTCCACCTCTCAAGTGCAGGGGTTGCAGGCCTGTGACACCACTCCCCCTTTCCTGCTGTTTTGCTCTTTAGATTTGGAAGGTGAAGCTCTGTCCCCTCCCTTGCAGGGTCTGTCTGGCCTGAGTGGGTATGGCCAGTGCTCCACACTCAGCTGCCAGCCTCCTTGGCTTCTACTTGTCTAGACTTCAGGCTAGTGGCCAAGGAAACAGCACTTGGCCAACTATAGCAACCAGTTGAAGTCCTCCAGAGTGTCAGTGTCTCTAGCAGGAAGAGGAGGCCTAGGGAGTCAAGACATGCTAAGGTGATCACATCTGTTTCCAGGAGCTGTAGTCAAGGGGCTCTGATTGGTCAAGGTGGATAACCCAGTTGGCTCTGAAGTCTCAGACATACTTTGCCTTTTCCATGAAGAATCTGGTAGAGTAGCAGATCTGGGAACTGGGGAGCACAGCCCCAGGATGCTTGTTAGGGCATGGAGTATCAGCCAGCCTTGGCCAATTTGAGTGCCAAGCTAGGAGGTGTAGGGTGGAAGAAAGAACTCAGGTTTTTGGATGTAGACAAGCAGGGCTGATAATATAGCCTGACTATACACTCACAACTGTGACCTTGGGTTATAAATGGACCCCAGTCTGGGAGTTGTGACGTTCCTAAAGGGACTGGCCAGGTGCTTAGAAGATCTTTTTTTCTCTCTCTCTCTTCTGTTACATCTGTACTGAAGCATATTCTGAGTCTCATTTCATTTTTGTGACCCTGGTTACCTCATAAGTCTCCACAACAGAGTGGAGAAGAGTAGCCCTGGGTACTTTATGATTGCCAAGGAGAGGAGTGAAGTCTCACCAAGCCATGCCTGAAGGGCAGTGCCAAAAGCCTAAGGACCAGCATGTGCACCCAAAGCACCAGGCCAAAGGCTCTAAAGCTGGAGCAGATGCCACCCCACTGGGGTCATAGAACTGAGCATAGGGTTCTTATGGGGCAGGTAGAGCAGCAGAGGCTTCTGTCAGTGTTTGGAGGCATGATAGCTCTGAAGATACCCCAGGAACTGGGTGTGGTACAGAGTTTGTGCATGTAATCTGAGCATCCAGGGGGCTGAAGCAGGCAGATTGCACTGAGTTCAAGCCAGCCTGGTCTACATAGTGAGTTCCAGGGCAGCCTGTCTCAAAAATGAAAAACCAACAAAGAGATCCTTCAGGGGCCAAGAAGTTAGATAAGGAACACACCCTCTCCATCCTCCCTGAGCCCTGCACCCCTGTCCCTGTGTTAGTGCTGGGTATATTAGTGCACTCCTTTAATCCTAGCACTCAGGAGGCAGAGGCAGATGGTTCTGTGAGTTCAAGGGAAATTGGTCTAATAGTGAGTTCTAAGCCAGAGCCACATAGTGAGACCCTGTCCAAACAAAACAAAAATAAAACAACAACAAAAACAAAAACAAAATAGCCAACAAAAACAAAATGGCTGTGTTGGGGATCAAAGGAGCCTTATAGGAAGTCCGGGAGTGTGGAAATAGCACACAAGCGAGAGGCTGGGTGATCAGCCACAACAAGCAGGGCAGCTTCCAAAAACAGGCAGAGGGACAAGCATGTTCTTGGGCCCCTAAATCCTACGTATGGACTATTACCTAGGTATTACCACTCTGGTGCGTAATAAACTGGAGCTGATTGCTCTCATTTTATACGTGAGGCAAAGGAAATTTAAGGAATGGAAAGTCGGTTACTAACTTGCTCATGCTTTTGTTATTCCCTGCTCAACTTTCTCCTGCTCAGAATAGGCAAAGGGGCTGTGGGTTTGCAGCTGTTGAGCAGGGTGAATTCTAGGACCTCTGGAAAACCCTTCTTCTTTCAGTCTTAATGGAAAGTCCCAGGTCCAGGCTTTCCTCTGAAAGAGCCAAGCTCCAAGCTAGCCTTCTATCCTTTCCCTGTAGCCATGGCACCCTCCCAGAACTGAGGACAGTCGAGACTGTGTGCTGAAATGAGTAGGGCCCTTTCCTACACTTTTTTTTTTTAATATTTTTATGGTTTATTTAACTTTTCTTTTATGTGCATTGGTGTGAAGTGTCAGATCCCCTGGAACTGGATCTTCAGACAGTTGTGAGCTGCCATGTGGGTGCTGGGAATTGAACCCAGGTCCTCTGGAAGAGCAGTCAGTGCTCTTAACCACTGAGCCATCTCTCCAGCCCCTTTCCTACACTTTATTATGCAAATTTTGACGTATTGAGCACTCATATGTCCACTCCAAAGACCCTATCAGTGACATGCTACAGTACTCCTTGGTTACAAAATCAGTCCCGTAAGCCATCTTTTATTTATTTTACTGTTATTTGGATTTTTTTTTTTTTTACTTACTATTTTGGGCTTTTTGATCAGGATCTCCTAGGTGCTTCACCAACATGCCCTGTTCTTTTCTGTTTTGTTTGTGGAGGTGGGTCATTCACATGCCATGCATGCATGTGGGCAGAGAATGACTTCTGGAGTCAGTTCTCTCCTACCATCATGTGGGTTCTGGGGATAGACACATGTCATCTCAACTTGGCAGCAGGTGCCTCAACCTTCTGAGCCATCTCACCAACTCATCCTGGATTATTTTTACATTTATTTCAAATTGAAATGCAGACATCAGTACATTTCCTGCTAAATATGTCAGCTTTTACATCATTGACTAGAGTTCAATATTTATTTTCACTTACACAATTAACATAGTTGAAATTTTGGGTCTTTCACACGTATCTGTCAAAACCACCTTTTACCATTTTTGTTTTGAAATCAAGTTTACATCCTTGGGATGCCTGGAATTCACTCTGTAGACCAGGCTAGGCTAGCCTTGGACTTGAAAGGATCCCTCTGCCTCCTGAATGCTGGAATTATAGGTATTCTTCACTGTGTCTTACCCACCAAAATGTTTTTGAGGTTCATTGTATTCTCATATACAATAAATAGTCCACATGGGGGCTGGAGAGATGGCTCAGCATTTAAGAGCACTGGCTGCTCTTCCAGAGTACCCGGGTTCAATTCCCAGCACCCACATAACAGTTCACAACTCACTGTAACTCCCGTTTCAGAGGATCTGACACCCTCACACCAATGCACATAAAATAAAATTAAATAAATTAAAAAAATAGTCCATGTGTACCAGACTGGTCTAAAATTCACTAAGTAGCCAAGGATGACCTTGAACTCCTTGATCCTCCTGCTTCTACCTTCTTGCCAGAGCAGCTTAGATTAGATATTAAGACCCTGTCTCAAACAAACAAACAGACTGAGAATATAACTTTTGTTTGTTTAGTTGTTTTTTTTTTTTTTTGGTCTTTTGAGACAGGGTTTCTCTGTAGCTTTTGGAGCCTGTCCTTGAATTAGACCAGGCTGGCCTCAAACTCACAGAGGCCTCTGCCTCCTGAGTGCTGGGATTAAAGGCCGCCACCACCTGGCTGTTTGTTTTTTGAGGCAGGGTTTCTCTGTGTTACCGTTACCGTCCTGGCTGTCCTGGAACTGGTTCTGTAGACCAGGCTGGCCTTGAGCTCAGATGTGTCCCCGAATGCTGGGCTTAAGGCGCGCCCCACTGCTATCTTGATACAGCTCTCAGAGTGCTTGTTTAGTATGCAAAAAAAGCCCTGAATTCAATTTCCAGTGCCACATAAAAAGATATGGTGGCACATACTTGTAACCTTAGCATTTGGGAGGTAGAATCGGGTTTAGAAGTTCAAGGGGATTCTCTGCTACATAGTTAAGGCCAGCAAGGGTTCAAGAGATCCTGTCTCAAAACAAGTGGAATGGTGCGCACCTTTAATCCGAGCAATTGAGAGGTGGAGAGGCTGGAGATTCTCTGTGATTAGAGGCTAGCCTGGTCTATGTCTCAAAACAAACAAAGAAAAAAACCCAACAAAAACAGAAACAAAACCCCAACAGCCAAAAAGACAATTGTTTTTGGTTTTTGTTTTGTTTTTCTCTAGATAAATCCTTTTTTTTTTTTTTTTTTGGTTTTTCGAGACAGGGTTTCTCTGTGGCTTTGGAGCCTGTCCTAGAACTAGCTCTGTAGACCAGGCTGGTCACAAACTCACAGAGATCCGCCTGCCTCTGCCTCTAGATAAATCTTGTATTGTGGAATTGTCTTGGAGTCATAGAAGGTTGCAGATACAAAGAGACATCCTGTATATCCCACTCTGTTTTCCTGTGTTAACATCTTAAATTGCACAGAACTTTTATTAAACTAAGAACCCACTCTGGGACATTACTCCTAACTGAATGGGAGTCATGTCTTCGTCCAGGACCAACCTAGAGGACCATGTTATACTTGGTTGTGTCTCCCCAGTGTCCTCTGCTCTGCATCTCATCTTTATTTTTCAGGTCCCCTAAGGTTGGTTTGTTATCAGACTGAGACTTATTCTCTTTGTTTTTAAAGAACCCTCTGGGATGGAGAGATGGTTCAGCAGTTAAGAACACTTGTTGCTCTGGCAGATAATCCCAGTTTAATTCCCCGTATCCCACTTGGTCACTCACAACCATCCACAACCCCAACAGACACACACGGTGCACATACGTGTATGCAGGAAAACTGTAGAGTAAAATAAATAAACCTAAAGGAAAGAATCCGCAGGCCAAGCTCCCTTCTCATTATCCTGTCAGAATGTGTCAGCCATGTGATTTCAAGCTGATGCTAACTCTGTGTACTTGGTTTGCCATGTTTGGTTTTGGGGCTTGTTTTGAAATAGTCTCACTCTAGCCCAGGCTGCCCTGGAGCTTGCAGTAATCAGCCAGGTATAACACCTTTATTCCAGCACTCAGAGGCAGGGTATCTCTAAATTTGAGACCAGCCTAGAATCCATAGAGAGTTCCAGGACAGGCAGGGCTACATAGAGAGACCCTGTTTCAAAAAACCCAAAACAAAACAAAAAATAAAAACTTGTAGTAATCCTCCAGTCTCCCCTTCCAAGTGCTGGGATTACAAGTATGTGCCACGATGCTGGGCCTGAATTTTTATTTCTAATCCAAGTAATACAGGAATGTGGTGCACAGAATTAAGGTTTATAAGAATAGCTCCTGGGATAGGAGGTGCTTTTCTGTAATCCCAGCACCAGAGGGGTGGGAGCAAGAGGATTGAGTTCAAGGTCGTCCTCTGCCACACAGCAAGTTTGAGGCTACCCTGGGCTTTTCAGATCCTGTTTCCAAAGGAAACAAACAATAAAAAAAGAACAGCTGCTCTTAAGGCCCTGCAGTTATTTCTTTAGGTCAGGTCCTTTTGAATAATCTGTTTAATATTTGTATATTCCCATATCACATTAGATTGGCTCCTATAAAATTGCCAATATTATTATTATTGGCTTTTTTTGTTTGTTTTTCGAGACATGTTTTCTCTGTCGTTTTGGAACCTGTCCTGGAACTAGCTCTTATAGACCAGGCTGGCCTCAAACTCTACCTCCTGAGTTCTGGGATTAAAGGCATGCACCACCACTGCCCGGCTTATTGGCATTTTGAGATGGGTTTCTCTATGTAGCCCTGGTGGATTCCTGGAACCAGCTCTGTAAACCAGGTTGGCCTTGAACTCAAAAGACCTGACTGCCTCTGCCTCCTGAGCACTGGGATTGAAAGTGTGAGCCACCACCATCCAGCTATTGCCAACATTATTAATTTGCAAGAAAAACAGGCAAAAAATGTTATTTCCAGATGTGGCTCTCAACCTAATAACCTAGTTTGATTTGCTTTCCTTTGACCTAGCCAGCTCATTACCATGGGACAAATTGTGAATTCTGAATTTCACAATTGCCTCTCACCTATTCTGCCACAGGAACTGGGTTTCCCTTTCCCAGACAGAACATCTTGGGGTCTGGGTGAGAAAACCCCAGGGCTTAAGGTCAGTAACTGCTACCTTAACCAGGCTGGCCAAAGACTGCCTGGTTGCTTGCTAATATGTTACAGAACCCCGTGTCCTTTTGTGGCCTGGGCCAACAGCATATCACCCTCCAGGTATGGCCTTGGTCCAACTAACTGAATGCCTTGAGCCTCAATTTCTGTTTCTTTTTTCTTTTTTTTTTTTTTTGGTTTTTTGAGACAGGGTTTCTCTGTGGCTTTAGAGCCTGTCTTGGAACTAGCTCTTGTAGAGTAGGCTGGTCTCGAACTCACAGAGATCCGCCTGCCTCTTCCTCCCGAGTGCTGGGATTAAAGGCATGCACCACCACCACCCGGCTTTTTTCTTTTTTGTTTGTTTTTGTAGTTTTTCGAGTCAGGGTTTCTCTGTGTAGCTTTGGAGCCTGTCCTGGAACTTGCTTGCTCTGTAGTCCAGGCCTTCCTCTGCTTCCTGAGTGCTGGAATTAAAGGCATGCGCCACCACCACCCAGATGAGCCTCAATTTCTCTATTGTTAAAATAGACCATTAACCTTCCAGTGAGATAATGACAGGTATGTGTCCAGAGACTATCAGTGCTTTTGGTCACCAAGGTCTTCGTAGCAGCTCTTCTACCTTCAGAAAAGTCTATTAGCTGCCCAGGACAGGGCTCTGGAGACTTACCTCAACCTCTGATCTGCCCCAAGACTCTCACTGAATGTTTGCCACATTCAAGGACTGTCTCCCTGTGTGAACTAAGAGGTGGTTGCTGCTGGTACTCCAAAAGCTTTTGAGAACTGTGGTGTCTCCGATAGTGTGCCTGCCTTCCTTTGGTGAGGAGGGGCACTCCCATGTCAGCTCCAGTCAGTCCAGTCTTGGGCATGTTGGACTGAATAGGGTTGCAGACTTTGGGGTTAAGTGTCCAAGTGAGACAAATTCTGTTCCTGAGGTTTTATTTAGGGTGAGAATGAACTGAGATTCGTGGCCCCTTTTGATTTTGTGGTCAGACTGAGTTGTGGCAGATAAATATTACAGCAGCAGAGGCACTCAGGGTCCATCCTTAGCAGAAGCAGTATTACCACAAAGTGTTACACAGTTGGATGTGAAGTTGCAGTCTGAATGAGTATATGTCAGCAGAGAGGTTAAGCGGTTAGGACCTAGGCCAGGGCTAAGTAAGCCTGCAACAGAGTTGAAGAGTGGACAGGTATTGGCTAGATGATAATGCTCCAGGCAGAGGAAACCGCAAAGACCTGTGGTTAGAAAGGCAGTGCAGGAAGTGATGTAACGTACAGCAGGGACCAGGTGCAAGGCCGTGAAGCTCTTGGAGTCTGAAGCATGAGAAGCCTTTGGGAGAACTCAAATCAAGCAGTAACGTGATCAGATTTGTGGTCTAAAAAGCTCCCTCTGGCTTCCTGGCACAGGACAGGGTTTGAAAGCAGGGAACCCTGGGAAGTGGTTTTGGTACTGTTTAGGTGATAACAGTGACTTTGTTGGGGGTTGTTACAGGGATGGGTGGAATTGTATATTTTCAAGGTAGAATTGTGGGCTGTGTGTATGGGAGAAATACTAGGCAATTCTGTGTCCTGAGCCCCTGGACAGGGGAGGTTTGGCAGAAGAGACTGGATGGGGAGTGCCTGTGGGAAAAGACAAGGTACATGCATTGCTTCTTAGAACACTGGTCTGGATTCCCAAGGATGGAAGTGTAAACTAGAAGGGAGCAGAAGGTAAAAATGCAGGCAGCTGCCAGGTGGTCAGTAAGCTCTTTCAGAACTAGGTATGTGCCAAGAGGGAAGGAGGTCCCTGAGTAGGCTCATAGATTGGGCTTTGATGGGAGGTGCCAGGCAGGAACTATCTCAGCCCACAGGGCCTTATTTAGAAAATTGTGCCCCATGGCTTCTCATTCTCTCTTCCCCTGCCAGATCCTGCTCATCTCCGACTACTTCTATGCCTTCCTGCGACGGGAGTATTACCTCACACATGGTCTCTATTTGACTGCCAAGGACGGCACAGAGGCTATGCTTGTGCTCAAGTAGCCCTGGCTGGCACAGAGCTGCACGGACAAGAGGGGGAGGGCCAGAAGCCAGGCCAGGTCCTTCATCCAGAGTTGCCAGCAGGCAAGTCCTCAGGCAGAAGAGGTTCAAATCCAGGGTTGCAAATCTCTGGCACCAAAGGGGACTCATAGCTGGCCACAAGCCCCATGGGGGAGAAGCTAGGAGCACCCCAGTTGGACCTCCCACTTTGTGACTGCACAGGAAGGAAGGGGGAAGCAGCAGGTGAGCAGGGCTTTATAGGTTGTGGCTAAACTTAATAAATGTGTGGGTTTTTCATTGTTGTTCTGATGACATCTATCCCTGGAGTGGGGTGCGTTTGGCCCCTAATACTGTATGACATCCTGTACTAAGGAGTAGGTTTCTGGGAACCCACAAACCCTGACGGACACGTGTGTGTGGATACAGTCACCCAGCAGCCTCCCTACTCCCAAACAAGCAGCTGGAGGCAAAGGGCCAGGCAGGCCTGAGCAATCTTTATTCTGTTGAGGAAACGACCACAGATCCATACACCATGTCTGGACAAGGGGAGCCAGCCTTTCAGGGGTGGGCAAGTTCTGGCAGGAGGCAAAAGCCTCAGGTGGATGAGGGATAGGTGGGCAGACAGGCAAGGGGCTTAAAAAAAAAAAAAGACAAACCACAGAGCAGGGGTACTGCTCCCCCACTCCCAACCCAGCCAGCACCCAGAGGAGCAGCCCTAATATGACTGGCCCAGGGCATGGTAGGCTGGCTGGTGTCCCCTACCTGGGTGGGGGGGGGGGTCACATCTTTGCCTAACCCACTGGGGACTGAAAAAGCTCAGTTTAGGAGCCAGGACTTCCCTGGAGAGAGCCTGACCAGAATTCCCAACCACCCCCCACCCTTACTCCTGACTCAGAAGCCAAAGGTTTCTTGGGAGGCATAGACCATGTAGAGGAATCCGTCTTCATCCTTCTCCTGTTCATAGATGTCAGCGATGGGCGTGGATACGCTCACCATGCTGTGCTGGTTCACCAGCAGGAAGAAGGCCTGCGTGGGGTTGAGCTGCAGGCGACGCCTGCGGAGGCAGGAGGGCATGCCAGGTGAGGAGGCCGCCTGCTGGGGGCCTGGGTGACCCACCCAAAATGATTCTGAATCTTCACTTTTTGTCCATCACAGCCAGGGCTCTAGCCCTCACCTCTTTAGAAGTTCACTCCAACCCCGACCTTGACCTTTCCCAGCCTCCTAGAACAGGCTGGGTGCCCTATCTCCTGTCCCCTCGCCCCACTCCACCTCTTCCGAGTGGAGCCTGGCCCCTACCCAACCCAAGGCCTTCGGGAGGCTGCCCACGCACCGGATTATCTTGACCAACTCGCTCATGTTAACATGGTCTGGGACCAGAAACTTGGTCTTATCCAGGACAGGCAGCTGCTTCTCACCCTTGTAGCGTTCGATGATCACCTGGGAGCATAGTGGGCGGGGGACTCGTAAGGCAGGGGCGGGACCTAGTAGGGCAGGGCGTGGCCAGCGGGGGCTACAGACTCACCGGGATCTTGCTGGGGTGCTGATCGCGGATCTGCTGCACCTCCTTACAGCGGTCGGCTGTGGAAAGCACTCAGAGTTAGGCCCCGCAGGGCTGAGGCCTCCCGCGACTCCGCCTCGCCGTCCCGAGGGGCGGCTCCGTGCCCGCCCAGCCCCAGCGCCCGCCCCCGGGGCCGTCGGCCCCACAGCCCTCGACCGGGGACGCGGTAGGGAGGCGGGCGACCCTGCCAGGCCTTGCGGCCTCCCCACCCGGGGTCCGGCCGGCCGGTGCCTGACGTCATGGGGCTGACGTCACCTGCGGCAATCGGGGCCGGCTGGCACCCCCATCCCTCGGTCCCTGCTCGCAGTTCGCCCCCAGGGCCTCACCGAAGCTGCGCCGCTGCTTGAAAGGCCGGTCGGAGGGCATGGCGCGGGCCCGGCGGGGCGCGCAGCCGGAGCTCCGGGGCGCGCGGCTCAGAGATGTGGCTGCGGTTCGGTGCGCCGGGGGCTCCGGGGCTCGAGCTCAAGGGCTGCAGGGCTCGCGCTGAGCCTGGCGGTGGCGGCTGCGGGAGGTAACTCGCCTGGGTGACGTCAGGTCACAACATTCCTTAAAGGGGAGGCCGGCGCGCCGCTCCCATTGGGCCGACGGAAAACCCGCCTGCCCGGACCTGTGACGCCACGGCGCAGGCTGCCCGGATTCCCGGCGCAGGTCGCGAGGGGGCGGAGCTCCGGGCGCGTCACATCTTTGTGACGTCACGATTGGCGGGCTTGTCTCGGTCCCTCAGACTGAGGCGAAAGCTTCATTTCGTCGCCTCTAGTTCTTGGACACCGCGCCTTCACCGAACTTAGCATTAGAGGTCAAAGATGGTAACGGAGGTGGGGCGAGAGGGGGAGTGGAACACCCAGGCTTTTTAAAGTTGTTATGTGTCAGTGTAAGTGTACGACGCGCGTGCGAGTGCCCGCGGAGGTCAGACGACAAAGTCGGATTTCTTGAGGCTGGAGTTAATACTGGCGGTGATGGGAACCGAACTGAGGTCCTCTGTAATAATTGTAAGAGCTCTTAACTGCCTAGCCATCGCTCCAGTCCTGTCCAGTCCCCCTGTATCCGTCCGTCACTCCCCCCTCCCGCTGGCTTTAAAAAAAATTCTGGGACAGCCATAGGAAGCATAGTCTTTGCAATGCGAGGTTGATAGGCGAATTAGATAAAGCAGGAGAGTAAAATCACTGAATGGGGTGTGTATCAGAAGAGGCTAACCAGACGATAGAGAACACGCAGAATTGACAACATACGAAGTGAGCATTCACGGGTAGAGGAGTCCCTTGAGAGTAGAAAAAAGTATGGTCTAGGAATGTTACTCAGGGTAGAGTACTTTCCTAGCATGTGTAAGGCTTAAATTCAACTACCCGGGTTTTGCGCGAGGTGGGGAGCACGGACGTGGAGAGGCAGTTCCTAAAGAACTTTTAAAATTGATTAATGCCAGATGTAGCTCACACTTATAATCCTAGCTCTGTGGGAGTTTGAGGCAGAAAGATGGGCTAGAGTTGAGGTAAGGAAGAAAAAAGATAAAGAATTAACAAAAAAAGATAAACAAAAGGCCATTGTTTGGGAAAAAAATGATGTATTTCAGAAACAATATATAATTACATGGAAGAAGACGTTAGATGAAAACTAGTAAATTAACTGATATATAAGTAAATCTAAGCAGGTACTTAATATAGAGAAAAACAGTACTGATTTTGGGGTACAAAAACAAGTTGCTGGGGGCTGAGAGATGGCTCAGAGGTTAAGAGCACTGGCTGCTCTTCCAGAGGTCCTGAGTTCAATTCCCAGCAGCCACATGGTGGCTCACAGCCATCTGTAATGAGATCTCCTGGCCTGCAGGCACACATGGAAGGAATGTTGTATACATAATAAATAAATCTTTAAAAAAAAATTAAAAAAAATCAAGGTACCAATTGTAATGTGGGAAAAGGTGTACAGAGAACAAGGAGGTGCCGACAGAAATCCACACAAAGTAGACTGTAAAGCAAAGGTTAAGAGGGTCCCTATTAAGCAATGGAATCTTTCTCTAGGAAGAGATAACGCTGAACTCTGCTCTGAGCTCCTAGCATTTGGGAGGGGATCCGAAAGTCAGGGTCAGTCTGGAACGTGAGATCCTGTCCCAAAATAAAAATGCTGTGATCCCAGGACTCTGGAGACTAAAGTCAGAGGGTTACTGTGACTTCAAAGCTGATCTGTGCTACAAAGCCAGACACTGTCTCAATACATGAGACTCACTTAAACATCTTGTTATAGTAGAATAGAGTCTGACTGTGAAGTAGGAAGCAGACATCATCAAACCTCATCTGAAGTGACAAGGGCTAAAGGTTTTAGATTTTTGTTCTCATGGTTGTAACCAAGTCTCTGGCAACTTCTCAGTTCTGCAACATCATGAGGGGCAGCCTTAGCCTGAATGGCACAGCATTCCACAGTCAAGTTTGATTCTTGACATATTTGGCCTGAAGATCCCAGTTTGCTCTTGGTACAGAGCTGTGTCTCATAAACAGTGTCACGGGAGATTGAGTGTTCCTGCAGCCAGGAAGGGCAGTTGGGAGAAGTGGGTCAGCCATGGCCCTGTCTGTCGTCAGACTCTGTCCTAAAGGTGTGCACTTGATCTTCCCGACACACCTGTATGCTGCCTCCCTCTAGTCCTCATACCTTTGGTCCCTGGGCCACCCTATTTCCCCAGAATTCAACAACCTAGCCTTCTCAAGCTCTCTAAGTGAAATGTCCCACTGATGCCTTAAACTTGACCAATTCCGGTCCAGATCTCCTCAAATGTACTCCAAATGTCAGTCATTCACAACAATTTGTTCCCTACCTTTGAGATATTTCTCCTTTTTTTTCTTTTTTCTTTTTCTTTTTTTTTTTTTTAAAGTTTGTTTTGTTTTGTTTTTGAAACAGGGTTTCACTGTGTAGCTTTAGAGTTTGTCTTGGAACTTGCTCTGTAGACCAGGCTGGCCTTGAACTCACAGAGATCCACCCGTTCTGCCTCCCAAGTGCTGGGATTAAAGGCGTGTGCTACCACTGCCCAGCTTGGGCTTGTAATTGTTTAGCCATAGGCTCTTAGCCTGATAATGGTGCCAGGTTTGGGTTTCGTCCTGTAGAGAGGGATTTAGATTCAGTCAAAGGTGGTTGGTTCTTCCCATGATATTTGTGCCACTATTAAACCAGTGAGCCTATATCTCCAAGCCAGTCATTTTTGTAGCTTTAGGGTTCATACCTGAGTATAAATAATAACCTTTCTCCTTCATTGACTTGCATAGCACCTTTCTGGACTATGAAAGCTAGCTGGTCAGTAGGGATATAGCTTCCAGGTGCGTACCAGCTTCTGGACTGGGAAAGCTAGCTGATCAGTAGGGATAAAACTTCTAGGTGCGTCCCAGCTTGATTTTTGCCATGTTCTATGACTCAAGCATATGCTGTCTTCAGCAGTAGGTTCTTACTGCCTGGAGGGCAACCAAGAGTAGTGGCAGTCATGGGGGTCTAAGGACCCTCACTGGCCCAACAACACTAATAGGCAACTTATACCGGGCACTGGGTTTTTGTTAGCGTCTGATGTCTAGTAGGAGCATTGTTGCTCTGTTTCCCGGTAAGTCCATTTTAACTTGTGTGTGTTGGGGGGGATAGATAGATTTAGGAAGGCTCTGCAGTAGTACCTTTCCATATGTCTTTTTAAAAAGGTCTTCAGTGTTATTTATCCCTTGTTCTGCTCTGTCCTCTACCTTACCTTCCACTGCCTCACCCTAGTTTCACCATTTCTGTTCCATGATTCCTTCATACCAGTGCACTTGATCTCCTCTCCCTTGAACATGGCATTGAGTAACTTCCTGACCTTCATGAGTATTCCAAATGACTACTGATATGAGAAAAAAATTATAATTTCATTTTTATTAATAGCTAAAATGCTCTGTTGTGTAAATATGCCATATTTGCACCCATTCATCAGTTGATGGACATCTAATTTGTCTTTGTTTCTTGGCTACTGTGGCTACAGAACAGTAAACATCACTGAGTGAGCAGGTGTCTCTACAGTAGAATATGGAGTCCCCTGGGTGTGTACCAGGGTTGTAGAGCTGGAGCATATAGTAGCTCTATTTCTAGCTTTATTTCTAGCTTTTCGAGGAACCCCCATACTGATTTCTGTGGTGGGTGGATCAGTTTGCATCCCCACTTAGCAGTGAATAAGTGTTCTGTTTCCCCACATCCACAGCAGCATCTGTTGTCATTTGTGTTTTTGTTTTATTGAGATAGGAGGATCTGACTATTTGCCCTGGCTGCTGTGAAACTAGATCAGGCTGTCCTTGAATTCACAGAGATCCACCTGCTTCTGCAAATGGAATGTTGGGATTAAAGGCCAGTGCCACCATACCTGGATAGTCTTGTTTGTTGGGGTGGAGGGTTGTTTTTTTTGAGACAGGGTTCCTCTGCGTAACAGTCATGGCTCTCCTGGAAATAGCTCTGTAGATCAGGCTGACCTCGAATTTACAGGATCCATTTGTCTCTGCCTCCCTAGTGCTGGAATTAAAGGCATGTGCCACCAGTGCCTGACTTCAACCAATGGTTTTGTTGTTTGTTTTATTTTAGTCATTCTCACTGGGGTAAAATGAAATCTCAACTTTTAGTTTACATTTCCCTGATGGCAAAGGATGTTGAACATCTTTTAAAAAGTCTCTCAGCTATTTGTATTTCGTTTTTTGAGAACTCTGTTTAGTTCTATATCCCATTTTAAATTGGATTGTTTTCTTGTTTGATTTTGAGTTCTTTATATGTTGTAGACACTAACCGTCTGTCAGTTGTATATCTGGTAATTTTTTTCTCATTCTCTAGGCTGCTTCTTCACTTGTGTGATTGTTTCCTTTGCTGTACAGAAACATTTTAGTTTTATGAGGTCCCATTTATTTAAGGCCTCTGCTGTTGGGGTCCTTTCCTGTGCCAACTAATGTTTCAGATTGTTAACCATACCCAATTCCCTTAGCTGATTTTTTAAATAAAGTAGCACAGCATAAAACAACTTTAATATTATTTATACCCAAATGACATATAAATCTCTGTCATTACATCAGACTCAGTGGCCAGAAATCCCAGAGGCAAATTCTGAACCCAGATAGCTAGTTACAACAGCTACAGATGAGCTATCATCAGGACACAAAAAGTATAGTAAACTCACACATCCAGGATCAGTCAGGAACAAACATGCAGTGGCCACATACATTGATACATTTAACTGAGCCTGATGTAATTTTGTGTGCTCCTATGGCCACAAGAAACCTTACAGGCACAGATCCATACATACAAAATAGACAAAACTTCCAGCAGCAACACAAAACTCTCCTTGGGAAACAGACTTTGTGACATATTACAGATTTTAAACTGTGTCAGATGAGCAACTTAGAAATCGTGCGATGAGTTAATAGCATTTTGTTTTGTTTTTGTTTTTGTTTGTTTCTCGAGACAGGGTTTCTCTGTGTAACAACTCTGACTGTTCTCAGACTTACTTTGATGAGTAGGTTGGCCTCAAACTCACAGAGATCCGCTTGTCTCTGCCTCCTGAGTGCTGGGATTAAAGGTGTGCGCCACCGCCGCCCGTCGAGTTAATAGTATAGTCTTAATATTAGAGCAGCATGTAAAAAAATCATAGGAATAGAAGATTTTAGGAGCGAGAAGTAGAGCCTCAGATGTAAGGGACTTTGGAAGTGTAGCAGAGCAAGTTTAGGTGTAAAGTATTTAGGGACCATTGTTTACAGCAGTAACAGTTAACAAATTGTGAGGATTTGGAAATCAAGTTCACCAATTTTGGCCTTTGATTAGTATTGAGGCCAAGTTGATAAAATAAAATCTTGAGTCCAAAGCCGGGCAGTGGTGGCGCACGCCTTTAATCATAGCACTTGGGAGGCAGAGGCAGGCGGATCTCTGTGAGTTTGAGGCCAGCCTGGTCTACAAGAGCTAGCTTCAGGTCACGCTCCAAGGCCACAGAGAAACCCTGTCTCAAAAAAAAAAAAAAAAAAACCAAACAAACAAACAAAAAAAAAAGAGTCCATGGAGGAAGTGAGAGAAGGTATCAAAGTAGAATACTTTGGTGGTCAGGCTGGCTGTAAGACAAGTGAAAACCAGGAGAGAGAAGAGAAGGGAGATGTCTACGTGGGTCAGCAGGCCAAAAGAGAGCCACATGGAATACAGGGGCCTAGAGAGCAGGAGAAAAGATGTCCATGTGAGTGCAGGAGCCAGACTAGCACATATGTGTCCTCGTGGATGGTAACACAGGGCAGAGGTCAGCAGCAGCTGAAGTATCGGACTCTAGAATTTGGAATCAAATTTTTAGACAAATGTATGTGTTATTGAGGGTTACATCAGTAGACACCAAGCATATCCTCTGCTTTCTTCTCTGTCAGATGTGCTGTTGAGGTTCTTGGTCTATTCTGAGTTGAGTTTTATGCAGTAAGAGATAAAGATTAAGTTTCATTCTTCTACATGTATCTATTCAATTTGACCAGCACCATTTATTAAAGATGCATGGTGATAGGGACTGAAATGATGGCTCATGGTTAAGATCACTGGCTGTTCTTCCATAGTACCTGGGTTCAATACAGCTCACAACTGTCTATAACTCCAAGATCTGACAGCCCTCACACAGACATATATGCAGGCAAAACACCAATGCACATAAATAATTAAAAAAAAAGATGCATAGGGGTGCTTGGTTGAAACCTGGCCCTGCATGATCCCGAAAACCCCATTCCTCTTTCTCTCCATGCCCCACCCACTCAGAGATTCTTGAACCAAGGAAAGGCCACGAAAAGTCCAGTTGTGCATTCTTGGCAGCTACTTCAGTTTCCCCCCGACGTTGGCAGTTGCTCGTCCCTCCCAAAGTGTTCACACTTGGGCACAACTGAGCTTGTGGCAGAAACGACATCACCCCTTGACTACAGCCTGTATAATCTCCCTGCTTTCCTTCACACATGTGGCTTTTCCAGCCTTGCTCTCTGGGACTGGAGAACCCATCTGGGAGTTGCTTTGCTCAGATAAACCTATTATACATTTTCATTTCAACATGATCTGGCCTACTGTGCCGGCAGAAAACCCTAGGTGGCATATGCCTTTAATCCCAGTGCTCATACTCCAAAGACAGAGGCAGGGGGATCTCTGAGTTCAAGACCAGCCTGGTCTACAAGAGCTAGTTCCAGGACGGGCTCCAAAACTACAGAGAAACCCTGTCTCAAAAAACCAAAAAAAAAAAAGGAAAGAAATCTGGGGTGGTTTGAATGAGAATGCCCCACCCCCATAAGCTCATATATTTGAATAACTGGTCGATGAGGTGCATCCTTGCTTGGGGAGTGTCATGGGGCAGGCTTTGAGGTTTCAGCAATTGCCAGTGCTCTCCACTGAGTAATCGTGGATGAAAACATGAGCTCCAAGATGTCCTTCATTTCTGTCAGCATGGACTGACTCTGAAATGGCAAGCCAAATGAAATGTCTTCTTTTATAAGTTGCTTTGGTCATGGTGTTTTATCACAGCGATAGGTGAAAGACACCTTCAGCAGATTATCTGTTGTTTGGTATTCTTTTGGTGATTTTTTTTAAAAAATATATTTCCATATGAAATTTAAGATTTTTTTTCAATTGCTGTTAAGAATTACATTGGAATTTTTTTGGTGATTTCATTGAATCTGTAGCTTGCTTTTGGTCGATCTTATAGTAGTGATTCTGCCAATCCATTTCTTTTTTTAAGAGTCTTAAAGTTTTCATTGTACAAATTTTCCCTTCTTTGGATAGATTTATTTCAAGATATTTTTGAATCAATTGTGAATAGTCTTGATTTGTCATTTGTATATATGAACACTACTGATTTTTTATATGTTAATTTTGTATCTTGCTACTTTACTGAATGTATTTATCAGCTGTAGTTTTCTGGTGGAGTCTTTAGGGTCTTTAAATATAGAATTGTATAGTCTACAAATATATTTTGGCTTCTTCCTTTCCTATTTGTATCCCCCTTGCCTCCTTCGTTTGTCTTACTGCTTCAAGTACTATGTTGAACAGGGGTGGGAATAATGGAATCCTTGTCTCGTTCCTGGTTTTACTGGAAATGCTTTTGAGTTTTTCTCCATTTAAGATGGTATAGGCTGTGGGCTTCTTGTATATTGCCTCATTATGTTGACATCTGTCCCTGTTCTCTCCATGAATGAATGATTTTGTCAAAGGCCTTTTCTGCGTCTAATGAGATGTTTATTATGTGGTGAATTATACTTACTGATTTACATATCTCGAACCATTCTTATATCTCTGGGATGAAACCAACTTGGTCATGATAGATAATCATTTTGATATATTCCTGAATTCGGTTCACAAGCATCTTGTTCAGAAATTTTGTTCATCAGAGATAGTGGCCTGTAACTTTTTCTTTTCTTTTTTTTTCTTTGTTGTTGTTTTGGTTCTTTGGTTTTAGTATCATGATAATACTGGCTTTGTAGAAAGAATTTGGAAATGTTCCTTTCTTTCCAATTTTGCTGAATCATTTGAAGAATATTGTTATTAATTCTTCTTTGAAAGTCTGGTAAAGATCTACACTTAATCTTTCTGGTCCTGAGGTTTTTGTTTTTTGGTTTTTTTGTTAGGAGATTTAGGAGATGTCTTAGGATTTCTATTGCTATCATTAAACATGATGACCATAAGTAACTTGGGAGGAAAAGGCTTATTTTGCTTACATTTCCATGTTAAAGTAAGTCAGGGCAGGAGCTGATACAGAGGCCTTGGAAGAGCACCGCACACTGGCTTGACCAGCCTGCTGCTTCCTTATAGCACCGAGGACCACCAGCCCAAGAGTACCATTGCCCACAGTGTGCTGGGCCTCCCACATCAATTATCAATCAAGAAAATGTACCCAGGCTTGCCCACAGGCTAAACTATCGGGGGCATTTCTTCAACTGAAGTACTCTATTCCAAAATGACTCTAGCTGTATTGAGGATCTACTTAAATTATGTATTTCATCTTCATCTTGTTTTAACTTAGGTTGGTTGCATTTATCTAGAAAATTTCCCCCCGAAAACATTCCATCAAGAAGCTTACAGTTCAGAGTTTGAGTCCATTATCATTGTAGTGGGACATGGTGATAAGCAGGCAGACATGGTGCCTAAGAGGTAGCTCATCGATGCTGTGCAGGCAACAGGAAGTGGCCCAAGACACTGGGCATATCTTGAGCAGAGGAGACCTTAGATCCACCTCTACAGTGACACACTGCTCCATCAAGGCCAAACCACTCCAACAAAGCCATCTCCTAATAGAGCCATTCCCAGTGAGCTTATGGGGGGGCAATTACATTCAAACTGTGTGTGTGTGTGTGTGTGTGTGTGTGTGTGTGTGTGTTTATGTGTATATCTGTGTCACATGTGCCTAGCACTCATGGAGGCCAGAAGGGGACATTGGATACTTTGGTCATGGAGATACTGATGGCTTTGAGCTGCCATGTGGGTGCTGGAAATCTAACCTGGGTCCTGTCAAAGAGCAGTGAGTGTTCTCAATTACTTAGCCATCTCTCTAGCCTCTTAGGGCCTTTCCTTGATTTAGGATTGATGTGGGAGAGCCCAGTTCACTGTTGGTGATGCCACACCCCTGGCGCTATAAGAAAGCAGGTTGAGCAAGCTACAAGGAGCAAGCCAGTAAGTAGTGTTCCTCCATGGCCTGTGCTTCACTTCTTGCCTCCAGATTCCTGCCTTGCTTCCCTGGATAACCAACTGTAAGCTGTAAGGTGGAATATGCCTTTTCTCCCCAAGTTGCTTTAAGGTCATGCAGTTTTATCACAGCAATAGAAACACTAAATAGTTAGTGTTTTCATTGTTTGTGAAGTGTGTTTCTTGGAGGCAACAGAAAGATGGATGCTATTTTCTGATCCAGTCTGTTAATCTGTATCTCCTCATTGAGAAGTTGGGATTAATATTAAGAGTTGTTATTGAACAATGTATATTAACTTTTTGGGTCTTGGTGACCTCTTCAGATGTGGTGTTGTGGCTTATTTGTTCCTTGTTCATTCTTGGGTGTGTGTAACCTCATTTTCAGACCTCTGTGTCTTTCCATTGTTTTCTCTAGAGCTGGTTTAGAAGTCATAATTTCCTTAAATCTGTTTTATAGTATCCCCCAGTTCCTGCATATTGGGTTCTTGGATTTTGTATGCCTGTTTGTTTGTCTGTCTGTCTACCTACTTATCTGTTTATTTATTTTGAGACAGTATTTCTCTGTGAAACTGTCTGGCTGTCCTGGACCTCGCTTTGTAGCCCAGGATGGCCTCAAACAGAGATCCTCCTGCCTCTGCCTCCCAAGTGCTGGGATTAAAGGCGTGCACTACCACTACCCAGCGGATTTTTTTTTATTTAATGTTTTCTATGACTAATTATTGTCCATATTGATAGATTAGCAGACTTATTACCTCTATGAAATCTCAGACAGAATGGGGGTCATCCTCTCTCTACAAATCCTCACACTGAATGGGAGAGATCCTGTCTCCATGAATCCTCAGACTGAATGGGGGCCGAGATCCTGTCTCTACCTCCCCAGTGCTGGTATTAAAGGCTTGAGATCTCATGCCAGGTGGTGGTGGCACAAGCTTTTAATACCAGCACGTGGGAGGCAGAGTCAGGCAGATTTCTGTGAATTCAATACCAGTAAAGTCAGTTCCAGGACAGGCTTCAAAGCTATACAAAGAAACACTGTCCTGAAAAACCTAAACAAATAAATAAATAAATAGATAGATAAATTAATTAACAGCAAAAAGCATGAGATCCCAAGTGATGGGATCAAAGATATGAGTCTCCACCCCCTGGCTCTGCTTTTCTCTTTTAGACTGGTTCAGTCTCATTTAGCCCAGGGTACCTTGAATTTCTGATCTCCCTACTTCTCCCAAGTATTGGGATTAAAGGTGTGTGCCACCACTGCCTGGCCTCGTTAACTAGTAGTTAGCTCCGCCCTCTGATTTTCAGGCAAGCTTTATTAGTCAGAACACAAAGTATCACACAACACCAGCAGGCTCAGCAATAATCTTGTCAGCCTCCATAGTGCTCGGGCTACAGGCTCACACCTGTAGGAATAGGGAATCTGAACTCAGATCTTCATAATTACTCAAAAAAATTGCTTACCTGCTGAGCCATTTTTCTATTCCTTCTTCATATTTTTAATCCCCCTCCCCGTAAAGGCCGTCTTCTTGATGTTTTATTGTTTTTTCCTACCTCTCAGTGTGTTGTTAGCCTTCTATATGGCTTACCTGACTCATGTCAGTGGTTTTTTGTTGTGTTTGTTTTGTTTTTCGACAGCCAAGGCTGTCCTGTAACTTGGTCTGTAGATCAGGCTGGCCTCAGACTCACAGAGATCCACCTACCTCTGCCTCCTGAGTGCTGGGATGAAAGACGTGTGCCACCACTGCCTGATGTTAGTGGTTCTTAACATAGTGTAGGCTACAAGTGTCCAAAGGCTCACTCTGAAGAACTCTCTGTCTGGGGTGGAACCCAAGCATAGTTACGCTGTTTATAGTTGGCTGTCATTAGTACATTAAACTACTCTTATTGCTACGTCCTTATGTGTAGACTGGCTCTGGCGCATAGTAGGTATTCACTAAGTACCAGCTGAGTGAATAATCAGATGAAGCCTGTCCATGAAGGATGATTAAAAGGGAAGCACAGGCATTGTATTTTGTTTTCCTAATAGGATATTAAAATCAAATGCAAGGTATTCAGAACCCCAGAAAATTTGAAACACCACCCAATTGCCATTTGCCGTGAATATGGATGTTAGTATCATCTTGTTTCTGCCGAGACCACAAGACCTAGTTCTTTGTCCACATGCAAGGAGATAATAGACTGGGACAGGACCACAGCCAAATGGGTCATGTGGCCTCATACTTTTGCCTGGGCTGTATGTGTGGAGTGGAGTGGAAGACAGAGGTGACTTCTAGGAGGCTTCATGCTGTGAGACCCATAATCAAGGAGGGGTGATCTGGCTTCAGTTTGGGTCAGCAGAGAGGAGGGGAACAGATGCATGCTAGGCAAGCTAGACGTGAGCTCACAGCAGTGTGGGTGAACTGCCTCTCCCAGCTCAACAGCCTCTTAGCAATATTTGGGGGAAAGTGATGGCATAAGGTGGGCAGGAAGGCTAAGGCCGACACTTAGGGCTGTGTCACAGTTGAGGAGGGTAGGCTTACAGTGCCTGGTTCCATGGGCAGGTCACAGATTGGTGTAGGAGGTCCTTTTGTATTTTTGTTGTTTTTATTGGTTAAATAAAGAGACTGTCTTGGCCTTTTGATAGGGTAGCCCTTAGGTGGGCATAGTAGACATAACGGAATGCTGGAGGAGAGAAGGCAGTGTGGCAGACGCCATTTTTTTGGCAGACAGACATTGGTTAGACTCATGTCGGTAAGCTACAATCAAGTGGCGATATATATTAATAAAAATGGGTTAATCAAAATGTAAGAGTTAGCCAATAAGAGGCTAGAATTAATGGGCCAGGCAGTAATTAAATAAATACAGTTTTAGTGTAATTATTTCAGACATAAACTAACTGGGCGCCGGGAACACGACGGGAGCCGAACGGCGGAGACCAAAAACAGACCCCCACTCCTCTTATTACAACAGATGCTCTTTCCATGTGGAGGGGAACACCCCATGGGACAGACAATGGAGAACAAAATCAAGCTGCTTTTGTATTTGGTCTTGCTTATCCAGGTACATCTAAAGTTTTGGGCTTTTTTTTTTTTCTTGGAGATAGTATCTTGTCTCTGTTGCTCTAAACTCTGTGGGGGTGGGGAGAGAGGAGAGGAGAGAGAGAGAGAGAGAGAGAGAGAGAGAGAGAGACATGTCTTTAATCCCAGCACTAAAAAGACAGAGGCTGGTGGATCTTTGAGTTTGAGGGCAGTCTGGTGTACAAAGAAGATGTACTTGAACAAGGGGACCATAATACAGCCTCAACAAGCAACAGAACTTGGCAGCTTTGGCCACGTGGTTCCAGATTTAAGGATAGAAGAAAGGGGCTATGGAATTTGCCTCCAGGATTAAGAAAAGCCACTGAGGCCAGGCCTGTGTCAGGGGTGTACCTGAATGGAGGCCCTGAGAAGCCATTTTGTGAAACTGTGAAGTTGAAGCCTTGGAGACCCCAAGATGTTGGAGGTGCCTGAGTCATGGGATACCAGCCAAGGAAAGCTACTAACAAGGAAAAGAACCAGCCTGAGAGAAAAGTGTTGCAGTCAACAAAACTGAACGGAGTTGGAGCTCTGAAGAGCACTTTGACATCAGATGTGGAGACGCAGAGTTTGGAGTTTCCCAGCTGGTTTTCAGTCTTGCTTTGGTCCAGTGTTTCCTCACTATGCTCCCTTCCCTATGTTTGGAATGTTACTATATAGCCTGTGCCATTATATGTTGGAAGTATGTGGTCTGCCTTTTAATTTTGATTTTACAGATCATAGTTAAGAGATAACATGAATCTCAGAAGAGACTTTTGATCTTTAAAATATTGTTGAGACTGTGACACACTATGGGGACTTTTGTTTTTTTTTTTCTTACTCTGGCTGAACTATAGGGACTTTTGAATTTGAACTGAATGTATTCTTGCATTATGATATGGCTACAAGCCTTTGGGAGCCAGGTAGTAGAATATGGTGGTTTGAGAGAAAATGGCTCCCAAAGGGAGTGGCACTATTATTAGGAGGTGTAACCTTGTTGGAGGAAGTGTGTCACTGACTGTGGGGGTAGGCTTTAAGCTACACCCAGTGAGACACACCATTTCCTGCTGCAAGTAGAACTCTCAGCCCCTTCTCTGGCACCGTGTCTGCCTACAGGCTACCATGTCCCTCCAGGATGAAAATGGACTAAATCTCTGAAAATGCCAGCCACCCCATTAAATGTTTTCCTTCAGAAGAGTTGCTGTGGCCATGGTTGTTTCTTCACAGCAATCAAAGCCTTAACTAAGCATACTTACCCTTTCTGTTCCTCTCAAGATGCTTGTAAACAACCACTTCTCAGGGGCAGGGGTTTTGTCTTGAAAGGATTTTCAGGATTTTATTGTTAGTCACAGGATGGATTTGTACAACATCCAGTGAGTCCCTGAGGATCAAACCCACCTGAGGGAGTCAGGACAATTTTTAAGTTTGTTCCCTTAGGAGACTTCAGCCAAGTAGGGCAGAGACAACTGGGTCAGGCCCCACCCTCTGACCTACACATGTGCACACACAAAAATAAAAATGTATTTGTGCGGTATGTGTGCCATAGCAACCATAGTCAGCTCAGACATTGGTTTTCTCTTCCAGAAATCAAACTCAGGTCATCAGGCTTGGTGGTAAGTGTTTTTACCAACTGAGCTACCTGCCCCCTCCCTCACCCTCCTGGGCCAGGCTCCAAACTCTTGAACTCTCTGCCTCTTCAGTGCTGGGACTGCTAATTTAAGCCACCATTTTATTTACAGCGTGGATATGTATATGACAGACATTTGTGAACTGCACAGCTTGGGTGCTGGAAGTGAACTTTGGTCCTCCCAGGACAGCACAAGGTGCTCTGAATTGCTGTGCCATCTCTCCAGCCACAACCCTTTTTCATTTCTTTAAAAAGATTTATTATGTATACAATGCCCTGCCTGCATGCCAGACAAGGACACCAAATCTCACTATAGATGATTGTGAGCCACCATGTGGTTGCTGGGAATTGAACTCAGGTCCTCTGGAAGAGCAGCCAGTGCTCTTAGTCTCTGAGCCATCTCTCCAGCCACAACCCTTTTTTATTTCTTTTATTTTTGAGGTTATAATTACATCGTTACCCACCCCCCCTTTTCCTTCTACTATACCCTCCTGTTCAACTTCCTTGCTTTCTTTCAAATTCAGTCTCTTTTCATTAATTCTTAATCTTTTTTTTAAAGGTAGAGTTTCATAACTCTAACTAAATACATACTGTTTACTGGATTCTGGGGATTGAATACAAGGCCTTGCACATGCCAGGTGAGTGCTTTCCTGGGCCCACCCATGATCCTTTGGAACATTTTTTTTTTAAAGATTCTTATGTGTATGTCTGTGTATGGGTATGTGCATATGAGCCCAGGTGCCTGTGGAGGCTAGTCGAGGGTGTGGCATCCCCCTGCAGCTAGAGTCAGTGAAAGGTGGTTGTAAGCTGCTTGACATAGATGCTAGGAACTGAAATCAGGTCCTTTGCAAGAACAGTGCACACTCTTAGATGTGAAGCAATTGCTCCAGCTCCTGAACATTCTATTTTTTAGACAGTGTATTCTTCTAAGTTTTGTATGACCCACCAGAATTACAAAGCTGCACCAGGTTATTTTGTTGTTGTTTTTCTGTGCAACAAGGAACAAAAGACAAACATGTAACGACATGTAACGGCAAATGCAGGTGAGGAACAGCAGAGTGGTAGTCTAGCACCTTGGGGAGACCTCCTGGTAAGGACCCCACCACCACCACCACCACCACCCCGTACATGCCTCAGATGGAAGGATGATCACCCAGAATGAGCTCACCAGGGAAAAACGGGTTGTTCTCTGAGGAAGACAGTGTGAAAGAGCAGGCTACCTACAAACCCATGTGTGCAGCCGTGAGGTCCTGGAAACTACCCGTTTCCTCCCACCTGCACACTCAGCTGTCCGGCAGTTCTAACAGTGATGTGAGCACCTCAGCCACACCAGGTGCACTGTGGGCACTTGGTAGACACCACTTTCTTCCTCGCTTAGGCCACTGCAACAGAAAAACATTAGCATGCCGGGCAATGGTGGTGCACACTTTTAATCCCAGCACTCGGGAGGCAGAGGCAGGTGGATCTCTGTGAGTTCGAGGCCAGCCTGGTC
Organism: Ondatra zibethicus; assembly: GCA_004026605.1. NCBI lineage: Eukaryota > Metazoa > Chordata > Mammalia > Rodentia > Cricetidae > Ondatra > Ondatra zibethicus. The sequence goes on along the minus strand of PVIU01013225.1, from coordinate 15,887 downwards.
TACAAGAGCTAGTTCCAGGACAGGCTCCAAAGCTACAGAGAAACCCTGTCTCGAAAAACCAAAAAAAAAAAAAAGTGAAAAAAAAATTAGCTGGACTAGGATTTGATCAAATAGGAATCTAAGGGGTAAAAGCCCAGGAACCAGGGCACCAACCAGTATATACCAAGGCTTATTCAGGAAGTGTGCCACAATGAGGAACAAACCCAGGAACCATGAAAACCTGCCAGGGAATAGAGGCCATGGGTTTGGTCAGCTGACCACTCACTGACATAGGAACAGGCCTTTCCAATCAAGTAAAGACAGAACAGCCAGGCAGGTTTTGAAGTTATTTTTAGTAAAAGAAAAAAAGCAGGCTTTCCAAAGGTGACAAAGTGAACTGAAGGTGAGAAGGAAGCTGGGTGTGGGCTTATCATAAGCTCTTACTCCAAAGCCTGAAAATGAGATCCAAGCTTTCCCAGGAACTGACTGGATGCCAGAGACATTCCTTGTTGGAGTGGGCAGAGCTACCCTTGATCAATGGCATGGTCTACATGGGCTCTCAGGCAACACCATGTGCCCACTGACATGATTAACACTATTATTCTGGGGGACATTAAATTAAGGAATGACATAGGAAGCCGAGATGGTGGCTTATTCGGTTGGATTCTGAATCACAATCAGGAAATAGTCTTTATCTGAAAAAGAAAAAAGCAGAAAAACATCACTAAATATAAACCAGGAGAAAGATCAAAACATCTCCTTACTCAGTAAGCATACAATGCAGGAGAGGAGAAAGCTCTCAGAAGAGCACCGTGGCGGTTATTTTCCACAGCTGGGAGATAATCTACAGGTTTATTGCCTCCTGACAAGTGGCTACTAGAAAATGGAGTCTTCGTGTGCAGGCAGTGAACACTTTGCACCATACTCTAATTGTTATTAATAAGTAAGAGTTGGGGCTGGCAAGACAGCCTGATAATCTGAGTGTCAACCCTCAGGACTCAAGTGGTAGAAAGGAACAACCAGCTCTTAAGGGCTGTGCTCTCTGCCTCTGCATTTGAATGTGCACACACAGTATAAATGAGATTTTAATATGATTGACAGACGCCTTAGTTCAGTGATTCTCAACCTATGGGTCATGACCCCTTTGTGGTCTATCAGATATTTATATCATGATTCCTAACAGCAGCAAAATTAGAGTTATGAAGTAACAATGAAATAATTTCATGGCTGTGGCCACCAGAACATGAGGAACTGTATTAAAAGCTCGCAGAATTAGGAAGGTTGAGAAGCACAGCCTTAGTTCATCTTAATAAGCCTGTTGCTGATTTCTACCTTCTACAATATATGCCCCTCCCCCAAAAAACCCAACATTTTGAAAGATCACAGGAAGTTATTTGCTTCTTTGAAGCATTTTCCAGTGATAAGAGTCTCATGAATGACACTCCATAGAGATGATAGGCCTCATTTATCAATAAAACATGGCAAAGTGTCATCTGTCAAGGCAAAACTCGGATTTTGGTCATGTTTTGAATCAGTCTGTTCCCTTTATCATTATTATTTATGTATGTGTTTGGCTGTACTAAGGGTCAAAGCCAGGGTCTTGTAAATGCTAGGCAAGTGCACTGAGCTATACCCTCAATTGCAAATCCATTTATGGACTTTAGATGCAGGCACTCTGTTCGACACAGCATGTCAACTGAGCTTAACAGAGGTGCCTCAGATCTGGTAAGGATGAGGCAGTGTGCAACATGGTGAACTCATGCCACGAAAACTTTTTTTTTTTTTTAAAGATTTTTTTATTTTATGTATGAGTGCTCTGTCTGCATGTGCAACTCCATGCCAGAAGAGGGCATCAGATCCCACTATAGATGGTTGTGAGCCACCATGTGGGTTCTGGGAACTGAACTCAGGACCTCTGCAAGAGCAACCATGCTCTTAACTGCTGAGCCATCTCTCCAGGCTGAAAGCTCTCCTCTTGAGGACAAAGACTGCAGGTTAAGGTCTACAGAAGTTGCCACTATGTTCTCAGCATCTGACTGTGTCTCTACGCCAGCTCAGGCGGCACCTCAGTGAACCCTAGAATCACTCTAGGCAGGTGCTAGTGGCCTACCATTTTACTAATAAACCCATGACAAGTTAGAAGTAACTAACAGTTTTGTAGCTACGCAGTCTGCACACACAATTAACAAGCTAACAGCAAAAACAACCAGCAAAACCAGGCTATCAAGTTCTAAATCTTACAGTACCATATTAAGTACCATGCAGGAGGCAGTGTTTTAAAAATTGTACATTTTAAATTTTATTGTGCATGCACACATGCTGGAGTATGCCAAGTAGAGGTCAGAAGAGGGTTCCTGCAGGAACTTTTGGAAGTGGTTAACCTTTTACCATGTGGATTCTAGGATGCAGGCTCAGGCTTGGTAAGGTCAACTGTGTGAAATACCTTGATTTGTTAGAATATGAAGAGTTAAACTTTGGCCCAGGAAGCTGTGAGTAAGAAAGAGACTGGACCTCTTCCTTCCTTCACTCCAGTCTGCTCACACTGCGTGGTGAGACCACAAGACTCAGCTAGGCCTGATCCCTGCTGTGGCTGCCCTAGGTAATCCTCAGGCATTCTAGCCCTACTGCCTCTGAGAGAGCTATGACAGAACTGTCAGTGGCTCCTGCTCACAGAGTTCTGGTCCCAAACCTCAAGTTTCTGTATTGACTACATAAAACTGGGTAAACAAATCATTATGTGCCACTGATCTTCACTTGAAATACTGTGTCCCGGGGGCTGGAGAGACGGCTCAGCAGCTGGTTAAGCACATACTGCTCTTGTAGAGGACCTGCCATTAGTTCCTAGCATTCACGTGGCAGCTCACAATGTGCTGTTGCTCCAATTCTAGGGGGAATCTGGTACCCTCTTCTGACTGAATATGACTGCGTGTACATACATATTCCCAGGCACACAATCATAAATATTTAAATACCATATACCAAACATCCTTAACTCTACCCCTCTACTGAATCCATTCTAACCCGTAACAGGGGCTATCTACAGTGGGAGGAAATTAAAGCTATATGGGGGCCAAGCATGGGAGCATGTGCCTTTGATCATACCTTGGGAGGCAGAGTTAAGTGGACCTCTGAATTCAAGGCTGGCTTGGACTACATAATTAAGTTTCAGAACAGCCAGGGCTACGTAGAGAAATCTTATCTCAAAACAACAAAAGTTACCTGTTTAATGTTTGTTAAACACTGTGCTTATGAGTCCCTGCCCCAATAAAACTTACTATGGAAAATAGAAAACAGGAGAAATGTAGCTAAGTAGCTGGTTAGCCAGGCAATAAGGAATGATGGCATGTTCCAGCAGGAGGATGGTGTGTGAGAAGGCCCCCAGGAAGGGAGATGCAGTAATGTGGTGGCCCCAAGAAACACCACTGTTTATGGTTAACATGTCACACACCTCCAATATAAGTTGAGATATACCAACTCCCAGCCAGATCAAGTGCCAGCATGTGTACTCCCACACCTCTCTGTATGCTGCCCATGTGAGGGTCTGGCCATTTAACTCCACTGATGTTAGAACCACTGAGCCTGTGAACCCCAATGAGAACAAGCATCAACTACCCACAGGGACCCTGAATGTCCATAGGCTCCCGAGGACAAACTGGAGGTACTATTGCACTGAGCTGAGACTTGCATGAATAGGACTTGCAGACATCTCTGGAACTTAGCTGGAGACACTGTCTTCCAAGTATTTGTCTCTGTGTCATCTGTCCTTTACACTAAGTTTCTAGGTGTGCCACTGGGCACCTCAAGTCTGCACTGGTAACTATTAAACGGAAAGATGATTCCCAATACCAGTTTTAGGGACATGGAGATCTGTCTTCCATAGTCCCTCAGAAAGAAGCTGGGGTGGGGGTGGACTTTCTATTCAATTAGGATTGCAAGGCTGAGGTCTAACCTGATCTTAACATACTCTTCCTGATGTGTCTCAGGATCACAACAGCATCTGATTCTTTTTCACACCTTCTTCATAGATAAGCTGTTCTACAACCTGAGGCATCACTGTGTAAGACCTCGTGCATGTCCCAGCCATGGCTTGGCTGAAAGACAGGGAAAGAGGTAACCATAGGAAAGTTTCCTGTGGAAACCGTCAGGGAGTCTGTGGGTGTGAGTGAGATGAGGTAGAGCAGGAGGGAACCCACGCCCCCTCTTCAGCTCCCACCCTTGTGGACTCTTCCAAGTGTGAACATCTCATTGCACTGAGAATGATCCTAAACACAGGCATGCTTGTACTACCCAGACAAGCTTTTCACTGATGAGTCAGAATAGCGATCTGCTCCAGTGCTGGTGGGGGGTTGGCTGCACGGGGAGACAGGACTATAAATTCTTTTTCATATAGAAATAGCTTTTCCACCCCTCTGACTCATATTTTCCTGGCCCTTAAGATCAGTTCTAACATCCTGCTTCTGAGAAGTCTTTGTTGATTGCCCAAGCAGATCTGATCAACCCTTCCATGTCCTAAATTCTTATGGAGTTCTTACCAAGTTGAGAGTGACCAGTGCTAACATTTGTGTCTTTCTCCCTCGTGAAGCTACAATTCCCATGTGAGGCTGAAGACGCTTTCCACCCCTAGGCCTACCTTGAAGCTGTGGAGACACCACTGTGCCACACTTTCCAGATAAGCCACAGGGAACCTGCGATGGGTTCTTTTTTTTTTTTTTTTTTGGTGTTTCGAGACAGGGTTTCTCTGTAGCTTTGGAGCCTGTCCTGGAACTAGCTCTTGTAGACCAGGCTGGCCTCGAACGCACAGAGATCCGCCTGCCTCTGCCACCCGAGTGCTGGGATTAAGGGAGTGCTCCACCACCCCCAGCTTGCGATGGGTTCTGAAACTAAGCATGGAGGCGCAAGAACTCTTACCTGGTGCAACCATAATTTCATTTTTCTTGGAACGAATTCGAAGGAAGGTTAGGTCATTCTGGGGGTCAATTTCACGCACAGTGCTCCGGGCTTTCAAGATGAAGTTGTGCATGAGGTTGGCATATTGTGTAGTAGTGGGATTGTCCATAGTGCTCTTGATGGGAATGCCTAAAGGAAGAATAAATGAAAACCACGCAGTTTATGGGAGCCCCTTTCTGTTCAGTGTCTCACCTCACCATCCCCAATTCTAGAAAATTGGGCTGGCAGTTAGCAACCAATGCCACTATTTACAGAAAGCTTGTTATATGATAGGCACAGCGCTGACCTTGTGTACCCATGCCAGAGCATCTGTGGGTGGTATCACCATCTCCACTGCTGCCAGGCAACAGAGCTGAATAATGGGGTGACTTGTCTATAGGTACACAAATGGTAAGGATTTAAATGTAGGCCTGGTTCAGTTCAGTGCTCCTTCCCTAGGGTTCAAGCAATAGAAGGAGAGGTACTCTTGCAACACTTAAAGCTTGAATTCAGTCATCACTTGGGAAGCAAAGACAGGCAGATCTTTCTGGACAGATCTCAAGGTCAGTTAGGGCTACATAGACCCTGTCTCAAAAAGAAGAGAGACTGGAAAGGAAGAAGAAAGAAAAGAGGTCAGCTTGCATCAAGACATACCAGACAAAACCCATTATTAGCTGGGTGGTGGTGGCGCATGCCTTTAATCCCAGCACTTGGGAGGCAAAGACAGGTGGATCTCTGAGTTCGAGGTCAGCCTGGTCCATAAGAGCTAGTTTCAGGACAGGCACCAAAGCTACAGAGAAACCCTGTCTTGAAAAACAAAACAAAACAAAAATCATTATTGTTAGGACTAGCTCAGGGCTCAGCTGTAACCACATATACATGAAGTTACCTCCCCACTCCAGTGGGCTTCTATGTAAGCAGCACTGCTGTCTTTAAAAGAGCCCACTAAGAGGTCAGAGGTATAGTTGAGTGGTAAAGAGAGTACTTTCTGAGGCCTGGGTCCAATACCTAACACAACACAACAAAAAACAGAGTTGATGAAATAAGACAGTTCTTAGATTCAACATTCCCCTATTGCTGGATGCTTAGGCTAGGATTTTACTGGTACAATTAACCAGCCAATGATCATCATTGTGTATCAAGTCTCTAAGACTATTAAATGGACATTACTGAGTGTCCTGCTGTCATGGAGATGAGGAATGTGACTCAACCTGATGACCATCAGGTGCCTGTGAGCTGGCTGTGACCTGTCAGAAAGCTCCATCCAAGTGAAGTCCAGAGGTGACTCTAACACTTAGGAAGAATGTAGTATGAGTGACTCCTCACATCCAAGTGGCCCAAGACCCTGTGAATCTGGCCAACAAGTGACCAGCTTACAGATTAGCCAAAGGTAGGCATTCAACCTACTTGATTAAGGCACCGGGAATGTGAAGCTGCTGAGCAGGGTAGGCTTTTGTGAGCCAAGTGAAGCCACAAGAATGGGCTACAATGGCCATCTGCCTTTAAGGGACCAAGCTGTGGTCTCAGTGCTGCTATTGGGTCCAAGATGGCAACAATATGTACACCTGAGCCCCATGAGGCCTCTAGAGCTGCGCCTTTCTGAAGGTGGCAGTGTAACTGGTGCGCACTATAATCTGTCCATGATCCTAGAGGGAGGACCCTCAAGTCTGGGGATGTCCCAGTACCATACAGTTTTCCTTTAGAGTAGTTAGGATCCCAGCACCACACTATTTTACCCACCTCTCACTAGACCCTAAGTTCCCTCAGAGCAGGACCTAGTCTCATCTGTGCTTACACGTTAAGCATTTACTGATGGTGTATCTGAGTTATTTCTGGGTTTACTTTCAGTGGTTCAGATAACAGAATGAATTTGGTTATATATCAAGTAGGCAAATGTAAAAGGACCAACAAACTTAACCCACAGTGGCTCGATCTAAAAAAAAGAGGAGGTAAGGAGGCAGGAACCAAAATTCAGAAGAATTTCAAACAAGGACAAAAGTCCATATTCAAGGATGACAGAGCTGGGGACCTCACAGACGGCCTACTATTAGGCAACCTAGTTCAATCCTTTTCCTTCACAATACTGTGTAGGTTGCAGAAGTAGCTAGTTACTGAGGAAGCACAAGTTCTACATGCTATACAGAGCCACAAAAAAAGCCTGCTCGAGACCTTTAATGGAGCTGATGGGTAGAGTATTTACCTAGTGTGTACAAAGCCATGAAAAAAAGAATTATTATTATTTTTTTCTTTTTTGGTTTTTCAAGACAGGGTTTCTCTGCAGCTTTGGAGCCTGTCCTGGAACTAGCTCTTATAGACCAGGCTGGTCTGGAATTCACAGAGATCCGCCTGCCTCTACCTCCCGAGTGCTGGGATTAAAGGCGTGCGCCACCACTGCCCGGCTGAAAAAAGAAAATTTTACTAGATGCTGCTGTCAAGCACACATTCTGTACTAACCTAGGTGTGCTGGGAGCAAAAGAGCAGATACTTTGTTGTTGACAATGCAAAGTCTGCACAATCCTACTAGGTACATCCACCCCTGACCCCCGTTTTTGGACCCCAGGGTCTTTGGGTTGTCCTTAAACTCACTATGAAGCTGAGGATGACTTTCTTAGGCCACTGTCTTCCAAGTGCTGGGTACCGGCTGGTGCCACCATGCCAGGTGCCTACTTGATCTCTCTCAATCTCAACTTCCTTGTTGGCAAAATGGGTTATGGCTAAAAAAGATTGCCTACCACCACTCACCCCCCACCTCTTTGAACCCGGGTCTCATTACGTAGGCTTGACTGACCTAGAACTCATGATGAGGACCAGAATAACTTGGAATTTGCCGTGGTCGTCCTCTTGAGTACAGACATTACGGGTATACTGCCACACCTGGATAAGGACTTAGCTGCTGCTCCTTTTTCTAAAATACTTATTGTCTATGTATGTATGCCTAGCGTGTTTGTGTGTGTGTGCAGATATGTGTACTGTGTACATGCAGGAGCCTGTGGAGGTTAGAAAGGAGGATCAGATGCCCCAGAACTAGAGTTACAGGTGGTTGTGAACCACCATGAGCCCTCTGCAACAGCAGTAAGTACTCTTAAGTGCTGAGCCATCTTCCAGCCCTAGAGCTGAGCTTCTTTAAAGATGAGACTCTGAGGAAGGAGGGTGATACTGGGAACAGTAGAAGGTGCATTCTAAGTAAGGGTAAAAACATGGACTAAGAGAATAGACTTAAATGATGAAGACTGCCAGCTATAGCCGTCTCAGACATCCATTCCCTTGGCCTGCTCACACCTACAAGCTGTGTTTGCTGCCTTGGCACACGGGGTTCTGATGCCCTAGTCTGTTAGCTAGCCGTCTGTCTACATAGTGGGCCAGAGGCCAGAGGAAGGGGCTACAAGGCTTAGTGGGAGTTCTCACTGTCTTTTGGATAGGTTTGTGAACCTCTCTCCAAGGCTGGCTCCTCATTTTGGAAGGTGTTAATACTTGATTCTCACAGAGTGTAATGGTGACCAGAAACCTGTTCCTTTCCAGCATGCTGCTAGCACTGCCATTACCATGATTACTAATGGAAGGAGAATGGCACCTAACATGTTCACACTTGCCTTTTCCTCTACTAGGCCATCCTGGAACACATTCCTCAGTGTGTCGACTGAGGCTTTTTCATTTAACAAATACCACTGTGCTGGATGGACAGCAGGAGTTTCAGCAGTGACTCAGACAAGGTCTTGCCTTCATGGTCCTTTCATAGCCAAACTGCTGATGTTGGCAGCAGTGTCTTGGTATACACCTGTCTTCTAGCCCTGTAGAATGGCTTATGTTATTTTTGTATTTGCTAGCGGGTTTGTCTTTCCGGTCTTTCTTTGGTAAGTAAGGTTTTGTTGTTTTCGCTAGTCCTGGCTAGGCCTTTCATTCAGAGATTTACCTGCCTCTGCCTCATGAGTACTGAGGTTAAGGGAGTGTGCCACCATGCCTAGCTTTTTGTTTTAAAATTGGCCGCTTCTGGATGGTGGTATCAGTGGCTTGAAGCTTCCAGAGTGCTGGGGTTACAAGTTGTACCAAGTTAGCCACTATATTTGTTGCTGGGGGTTGAACTCAATGTTCCCTGAATGTTAGGTAAGCACTCTGCCAACTGCTCTACATCCCTAGTCCAAAGCTTTAAATGCATGCCAAGCAGGATATGTCTACTGGTGTTAATAGTGGCATGAATATGGGGATGACCATTTTCTTCTTAGATCTGAGGCCAGCTCCATAAGAGGAAATTCATGCTTGGTACTACAAGTCTGGTCAAAACGCATGGCTTGGGAGGTCACAAACCCTAGGGGAGATACTACTACAATTATTTTGCTAAATGGACATGTTGCCAGACTGCCGTCTAAATATTTGTTTATATCCACAGATTAGTGCTCTTCTCAGCCTTGGCCAAGGAAACCTTTCTATAGTGGGCAGTACTGCAGACACCCACAGCTTATTAAAGGGCTGAGAATAAGTGAGTGTTGAGTGCTCAGCCTAAGCCCAGGCTCAGGGAACATCAGGAAAGAGAGGGCAGAAAGGATGGGAGAGTGGTAGTGAAATGCTGCCTTCTGACATGACATGGGCATTGCACTCACAAACTCACTGCCGCTCTGGTTACCTGCACAAGCTCACGCCATTAAGATCAGTGAGCATTCTAGTAGGCAGTGCTAATTAATTATAGACTCAGTGGGTTACAAAACAAAACAGGAAAAAAAAAAGTACATGAAGATGAAAGGGTAGACCGTTGAGTGTTGTTGGGGGCTGGGAGAGAGGACACGGGTATAATCAAGATAAACTGAATACATGAAATTGTCAACAAATAATAGTTTAGCCAGGGGCACCTTTCATCCCAGCACTCAGGAGGCTGAGGCAAGTGGAGTATCTGTGAGTTCAAGGCCAACCTGATCTACTGAACAAGTTCCAGGACAGCCAGGGGTACACACAGAGAAACCTTGTCTCAAAAAACAAAAACACCAAAAAAATTTAAAAAGACAAAGAAAAGCTCTAAAATGACAGTGGTGACTCACACCTGGACTCTTACGCACCTGGAAGGTGGAGGCAGCTTACAGAGCAAGTCCAAAGCCAGTGTGGGCTGCAAAAAATTCTGTCTCACCTGTGTGCGTAGTCTAGAGGCAGGAAGCATGTGGTGATGCCTTCAACCAACAAAGGCACCTGACTAGGTAAAGACTCTTAAGTGTCATGGGGTCAGGAATGAGGGTGAGTGCAAAGTGCTGCACGCTGCTCAGTCTGAGTGAAGTCTTCGTAACCAAGCATGTAGATACGCAGGTTACAGGCCTAGTGAACTGCTGAGGCCATCCTTGCAGGGTGGTGGGGGAAGCACAGCCTTTGCACTTAGGGCTGCTGGGACCAGCAAGGCTCACAGAGCACTCAGGTGTGCTCAGACTCAGATCTAAATCCTGCCTCGGCAGACTAGAGAGATGGCTCTTCCAGAGGATCTGGATTCGAGTCCCAGTCACCGCCTTCTGTAACTACAGTTGTAGGGGATCCGACCCTCTTCTGGCCTCCTTATGCACTGCACACACATGTTGAATACTTAGAAAAGATCTTAGCTTTGAAATGAGAGGCAATCAATCAAATTGATAAATTCAAGCTTTGTCAATAAACAGAGGCAGCAGGGCTGCTGGAAGGCACAATGTGGTGTTTCCTACTAGCTCCCTTCACACACCTCTGGTGCAGGGAGACTCAGCACCCACATCTCACTAGCCCCTCAAGTAGACTCATTCCCCAAAAGAGAGAAGAGCTCTCTGGGCACAAGGAGACCAACCAGAGAATTACACACAGAGAAGTAAAATCAACACAGATATCGGGTACATAATGTCCATCTAGTGAGCACACAAAAGCAGCAGCTACTAAATAGAGTAATCAACACTGTACTTAGTTGGGAAGTGACTCAAATTTGTAACTCTAACAAAGACTCATAAGGAATGCCATAAATTCTAGGCCACCCTGGGCCACACAATGAGTTTCAGGCTAGTCCAAACTACAAATTAAAATACTGTCTCAAAAAGATCCAAAAAAAAAAAGGACTGACACTTTATATTTTTTGCTTAAGGGGCTGAGGAGCAGTTCAGTGGTAAAGCACTTAGTGGGTATGAGGCCTGGCTTCAATTCTTAGTGCTTAAAAAAAAAAAGAAATTACAAAAAAAAGTTTTTGCTTATGTGAAATCTACGAAACAAAACCTCAAGGTAAACATATTTTAAAAGAGTAACAACAATTAGGTGTGATGGAAAAGACTTTTTTGCTTTTTTTTTTCCCTGAGACAGCTGTCCTGGAACTATGTAGTCCAGGCTGGCCTCAAACTCAGAGATCCAACCAGCCTCTACCTCCCAAGTGCTAGGATTAAAGGCATTTGGCACTATTCCTGGCTCTAATGGTGCACACTTTAATCCCAAACCCAGGAGGCAAAGGATCTCAGTGAGTTTGAGAACAGTGAGACTTCATCTCAAAACACAAGTCTTAACAACTCTGATCGCCACATGAGAGAGAGAGAGAGGTAACTACGGGACTGAGAAGCCACGGGTTACTGACAGCTGCGCCGTCAGTGCAGCGGGACTGAGAAAGTTTTCCCCTTTACTAAATAAAGATGTCTGAGGCAAGTGGTGCCTGTGACCCTAGCATGTGGGAGGGGAAAGGAGGATTGTGAGTTCCAGGACAACTTAGGTTACACAGCAAGATCTTTTCACAAGAAAGGGGGAAAAATCCCAAGAATAGTACCAGAACTTTGGAAATGTTGAAAATAAAACAAGCAAAAAACTAGACCGAATCTGGGTTTGTGAAGGGACCGAGGAGAGGCAATGGCATGTAGTGTCGGCTGTTCTCTGGAGGCCTGCCTGGGTGGGGGCCATGGGTGAGGGCCTACCTTCAGTGTTCACCACGATGATTCCCTGTACTCCTTTCTGGCTCTGAAGTCTCTTGAGTGTTTCCTCCACCTCTGCCTGCCAGAAAAGGAGACCAAGATTAGGTCTTCAGATCCCAGCAGATGAATGACACATCCATCTAAAAAGCAAGTAACACCCAGCCACTTGGCACTGCTCCAAAGCTGCCCAGGCCAGGCCCATGCAGAGCGCTCCTTAGGCCAACACTGGCACCTAGAGCTTCAGCCTCAGCCATGAGGAGCTGCTTTTGGCCCTTTACCACCAGGCAGTTATCCCTTCCCTGCCCATCAGCTATTTGAGAGCAGACTATAAACACCATTTCTGGAGTACAGACACACCCAGGACACACACAGACGGTACAGTACTCTGATGATTTGAAAAACAAAACAGCCCTAAATAGTAGCTTCTAACAGGAAGGAGGCACTTTATTTGTGGCTCAAACATCACAAATGAAAATACTGCCAGAGAGCAAAATGACCCCACAATAAATCCGCTGACTTAATGTGTCATCTAGACAGGGTAACACTTGGCACACAGGCACAGGACTGTGTCCTAGGAAGGGGCTCACTAATTCTGATAACCCAGAAACCGCTCAAGTGGAACGTCCTAGCTTGTCGACACAACGAGATGTCTGAGTCTTCCTGTTGTACATGCTTCTAACTTGTCACTTCAAGACTTTGCCCTGCCATCTGTTCTCCATCTGCAGAGTCACATCTCTTGTCTATCTATTTTTTGTTTTTGAGACAGGGTGTCTACATAGCCCTGGCTTTCCTGGAACTCACTATGTACATGAGGCTGGCCTCCAATACAAGGATTGCCTCCCTCTGCCTCACGAGTGCTGGGATTAAAGGTGCGCGCCACCACACCATGGTTCTCCCCCACCCCCTTAAAAAAAAAAAGGAAACCTCCAGGGTGATGGCACACCCCCTTAATCCCAACACTCAGGAGGCAGAGACAGGGAGATCTCTGTGAGTTCAAGGCCAGCCTGGTCCAGAAGAGCTATCCAGGACAGCCAGGGCTATTACACAGAAACCCTGTCCCAAAAAAAGGAAAAGAAACAACTTAGAAGGCTTCTTCTCTGATACCCAAGTCTTCCAGACCACCTCTTCCATGAAGATCACGTCTTCTATTAAGCCTATAATCGATCTTGCCTCCACTCCTCAAGCACTATGCTTCTGTGAGACATATATCAGGTACTGTAACTAATTACTCAGGCTCTACAGGTCAGTAGAGTAGGAGCCCATAAACAGAAGTCTAACTGACCTTCCTCTCCTCATGGCTGGGAACCTGGTCTTGTAGTATACTTTCTCTTAGGGTGTCTCCTCCAAAGGTTTAGAATCTAGTCAAGCTCCTCAAATGCAGAGTTGGGCCTGGCAAGTGAATCTCTAAATTCAAGGTCAGCCTAGTCTACATCCCATGTGTCCAAAAAATATAAATAAATAAATAAAAATAAAAAGCAGATGGTTGGGGCTGGAGAGATGGCTCAGTGGCTAAGAGCACTGACTGCTCTTCCAGAGGACCCAGGTTCAATTCCCAGCACTCACATGGCAGCTCACAACTGTCTGAAGATCCAGTTGCAGGAGACCTGACACCTTTACACCAATGCACATAAAATAGTTAAATAAACCATAAAAAATATTTTTAAAAAAAAAGCAGATGGTCTTTGGAAATGGGTACCATTCACAGAAATTCACACCATTCTGGGGCAAAAGGGCTAGGGCTGGGACTCCTGACCAACTGAAGATAGCACAATGGATTGTTTTTTCTGGAGAACACAGGCTGACGATCCAGTCACCACCACTCACTTCCTGTAAGAACAGTGCCAGATGCTGCAGGGATGGTAGAGGCACTCCTACAAAAGTGGCAAGCAGCCTGATGCCTCTGTGGAGGGGAGGACAGTGAGGGTGACATGCATGTCTCATGTCTCAGACCCTGGTCATGGCAGACTCCCTGACCTCCAACTACATGCTAGGTGCTGCTCTGGATGGACGGGGAACCACTGTAGGTCCTGGTCACCCTACTGAAAATCCATCCTACGCAAACAACGCCAGAGAAACAAAGGAATGTAGCAAGATGCCCGGGGCAGTGCCACCTACAAGAGCAGAACAGAAATGCCCAGTCCTCAGGAAACGGCCAAGGAGGACACCAGCACCCACTGCAGGCGATGTTTACATGGCCCGAGAGAGATTAGGTCACGACACCACCTCCAAAGTGTGAGATTGATATTCCACAAAAACAATAAAGCACAAAAAGTGCTTTCCATGTGGCTACAACTTCCTGAAAACTAAAGCCATACAGAACATGGAATTATAGATTGGGTTTATTTTCTTTTTTCAAAACAGTCATTTTTGCTAACCATTGTGGGTTCCACCTATAAACACCAGCATTTGAAAGCCAGAAGCAGGAAAACATGAATAAACAAACATCTAGTTGGCCAATGGTGGTGCTGTAGGTCTGTAATCCCAGCACTTGGGAAGCAAAGGCATAAACAGGATCAGGGGTTTAAAGCCAGTATTAGATATAAGAAAAATTTAGGGTCAGCTTGGGCTACATGAAATCCTATCTCAAAAAAGATATAAATATACTAACCAAACCGTTACCTAACTATCTTTTTTAATTCTACTGTATATTTCTTAAACACACACAGATTTACTTGGGGCTGGAGAAATAGCTCAGCAGTTACAAGCACTGGCGACTCTGCAGAGGACCTGGGTTCAGTTCCCAGCACCCACACGGCAATTCACAAATACCTGTAACTCAAGTTCCAGGAGATTCTTCAACGCAATGTCCAGCAAAATTCTTCAAAGACCTCGAAAGAATGATACTCAACTTCATTTGGAAAAGCAAAAAACCCAGGATACCCATTACAATCCTGTACAATAAAAGAACTTTTGGAGGCATCACAATCCCTGACTTCAAACTCTACTACAGAGCTACAGTACTGAAAACAGCCTGGTACTGGCATAAGAACAGACAGGAGGACCAATGGAACTGAATAGAAGACCCGGATATCAATCCAACATCTTCGAACACCTGATATTTGATAAAGAAGCAAAAAATATCAAATGGAAAAAAAAAGCATATTCAACAAGTGGTGCTGGCCTAACTGGATATCAACATGTGGAAGAATGAAAATAGACCCATATCTATTACCATGCACAAAACTCAAGTCCAAATGGATGAAAGATCTCAACATAAAGATCTCAACTTCCTAAATAAAACCTCAGCAGCACAGACGCTGAGAGAAACAATTAATAAACAATTTTCCTGAAACTGAAAAGCTTCTGTAAAGCAAAGGACACAGTCAATAAGACAAAACGACAGCCTACAGAATGGGAAAAGATCTTCACTAACCCCACATCAGACAGAGGTCTGATCTCCAAAATATACAAAGAACTCAAGAAATTGGACACCAAAAGAACACATAATCCAATAAAAAAAATGGAGAACAGACGTAAACAGAGAACTCTCAACAGAGGAATCTAAAATGGCTGAAAGACACTTAAGGAAATGTTCAACATCCTTAGTCATCAGAGAAATGCAAATCAAAACAACTCTGAGATTCCATCTTACACCTGTAAAAATGGCCAAGATCAAAAACACTGATGATGAGCCGGGCGATGGTGGCACACGCCTTTAATCCCAGCACTTGGGAGGCAGAGGCAGGTGGATATCTGTGAGTTTGAGGCCAGCATGGTCTACAAGAGATAGTTCCAGGACAGGCTCCAAAGCTACAGAGAAACCCTGTCTCGGAAAACAAACAAACAAACAAAAAAACCAACAACACACAAACACTGATGACAACTTATGCTGGAGAGGTTGTGGGGAAAAGGGAACACTTCTGCATTGCTGGTGGGAATGCAAGCTGGTACAACCCCTATGGATATCAGTGTGGCGATTTCTCAGAAAATTAGGAAACAACCTTCCTCAAGACCCAGTAATACCACTTTTGGGTATATATCCAAAGGATGCTCAATCGTGCCACAAGGACATGTGCTCAACTATGTTCATAGCAGCTTTATTTGTCATAGCCAGAAACTGGAAACAACCTAAATGCCCCTCGATCGAAGAATGGATAAAAAAAA